>JAYMTA010004909.1:0-12061 GCA_036897625.1 Pelargonium cotyledonis
TAAATTATCAATTTTTTATTAATTTAAGATTAGCAACGGAATTTCCGTCGCTAAATCCATCGTTGATGAGCGACGAAAATTCTGTCGTTAAATCCGTCGCTGATCAGCGACGGAACCCCGTCGCTACATCCGTCGCTGACCGTCTGCGACAAGGTGTATAGCGACGGATTTCAATCTGTCGCATGTCCGTCGTTGATGGTTATTAGCGAAGGAATTTTGTTCATTAGCGACGGAAATTCCGTCGCTAATAACCAATTTTCTGGTAGTGACATAATTCACTTTAATACTTTTAACGAGGTACAACAATTAACTTTGTGTACTTGATAATGTGAAATTAACAATGACAATAAAGATAAAACGAAGAACACATAGTAAGGCCAGTGGTTAATTTCAATTAATATCTTAATGTCTCAGTTTTTAAGCTTTGGTGTTAGTATGTTTGCTAATAAAGACAAAAACGATAAAATGAGTATTTTGAAGAAGAAAAATGATAGATTATTTGCATGTCATACTCATGACTTGTTTTATCTGAACTTATACGAGTCGACTCCCCACAAATTTTCTTTTCTTTTGTGCCAATTCTCAAGTACAATAGTAGAATCGTTGGGTTATTGGGTATAACCGTATAGTAAAATTGGTGACCAATTATCTACGGGTTGTGGAACAGTTGGCAACACAGGCTACGTGAGTAGGAAGAGCGTTTGCGTTCGATCCCCACTCAACCCAGCCATAGAGAGAGGTAAGGAGCTTTAACTGTGACTAAGCCTCTAATGTGATTAATTTAGATGTGGTAAAAAGACTTAAAGCGCCAAACTGCCAATTATGCGGGCCCTCTCAAAAAACCTAGTTAACACCTAAAAAAAATTGGTGACCAATTTGGTTGGTTATATCATTTAAGACAATTTTTTTGGGCTAGACTGATGGGTTACTTGTCTAATATTCAGCCCAAGTAAAATTATGGCCCATTAATGTGAACAATAATATTTCTAAACTCTGGCCCATACATAAAATAGGAACTTAAACTTGGCCCATTAACAAATTAAATATATTTATATAAAAATGAAAACCAAAATAAATGTTTTCACCTAATTTTTTTTATATAACAATCATAACATATTTATGATGGAGCATCATACTTGTTCATAATTTTGTTAGGTTTATGTTGGGATCGATGAACCATAGTCCTAGCCGACCCTATAAGGTGTTTGGGTAAGTCGAATTAGGGTTGGGTTTCAGACACCCTTTTTCCAACTCTATCTTAAACAATATCTACATGTAAATTAAACAATCTTGTTTTTTCACTCCCAATGATGCACACCCAAAATTGCAATAGAAAATCTTCTCTTTTAAAAGAACCTCGATTTGAAACACGTTAATTTCGTGGCGTGCATTCGTGTTACGAGACCAAAAACCATCTCTAATTTTGAACGTCTGAGAAAGGGCTAAGATTGTAAAAAAAGGGGAACATCCGGGGTGGTTCCGGAAGCAAAAGAAAAAACCGTACACCATACGCAGGCGGTTAGTCTTGGCTTGCTATTTCCAAACTCTCCACCTTCCCTTCCTTGCGTAGTCAAAAGACTGCTAAATCGTCGCTCTCTGCTCTTCTATCCAAATCCAATCGATTTCAATGTCAATCAAATCCAGCAAATCTAGCAGTGCCGTTTCAATTTCTCTCTGATTCTGTCCATAATAGAAGCTCCCAATCCGAATTGCTTGTTCTTGCAGGTTTCGTGTGTGTGCGTGTGTGTTTTGCCCTAATTTTTGTGGAGGTGTGTGTTTTTGGCTAGCAATTTGTTGATGTTTGGTTGTTTTTGTGGTTCAGTTTTGTGCGGATAGTATGGCGGGAGGAGAAGGGCGTTGCTGGTGGCTGAAGGTGGCGATTCTTGTGGTTTGTGTGGTTTCGGTTTGTGGTTCTAGAGGTGAACTCTCTAAGCTTACATTATTAGATACTATTTCGGTTTTGAAATAATTGTTCACTTTCTATTTTAGTTAGTTAGTTAGTTATGTGTGAATATGTAGTTTATAAAAAAAAATGGTGATCATGGTTGTTTGTGTGGTTTATGTTTCTGATTCTAGTTCTAGAGGTGAATTCTCTAAGCATCCACGATCAGATATTAGTTCTCTATTTTTTTTATAATTGTTTTATGGATTGTTTGATTGTTAATTTGTTGTGCATTGTGCAGTGTTAAATTAGATTTTTGTGGTTATAATAGGTGGGCTTGGGGTAGGTGAGTATGTTAAGATTTTGGGGTAGAGCTATCGGAGCTAGAGTTGGGGTAGCTTTAATTGAAGATAAGATGATGGAAAGTTTAGTAAGGTGCTTTGGATATTTTTTGGGTAGGGAGGTTAGTTACTATGTGAGGAAGGTGAGAGGGTTGAGTGATGAGAAAGTAAAAACTTAAGGTGACATAGAAAAAGGTATTCCCTTCAATGAGTGTCTACTTATCACCCAAAAAATGTATGGAAGTCTCTGCAAGCTCAATTTTGCGTATCGACAAGTGTTTGTAAGTCTGGTGATAAACGTATGCAAGTCCATTGATTATAATCTGTGAAAAAAAGCACACGTAAAACAAATGCACGAAGTGCATATGCATCAATTCTGTTGCTTATGTTTTTGTGGTTATAATAGGTAAAGTGGTAAACTTGAGGTAGGTAAGGATGATAAGATTTTGGTATCAAGATTTGGGGTAGGTTTCTTTTGTAGATAAAATGATGGAAAATCTAGTTAGGTATTTTGGACATCGATAGCATAGGGGGGGTTAGTGACTATGTGAGGAAAGGTGAGAATATAGAGTTACGAGACTCTAAAAAGATTAGAGTTAGGCTTAAGGTAACATAGAATAAAGGTACTCACTCCGTCCCAAAATCAGTGTCCACTATCTTATTTTTGTAAAATATAATGATAAGTTAGTTGGATTTGCACTATACTCATGATAACCTCACCTTCAAACTCAAGGGGTTCTAATTAACTTATCTTAAGGTAGTTCATTTATGAATAAATTTATAAATAGAAAAATGAACACTCATTTTGAGACAATTTTAGAAGAAATACACACTCATTTCAGGATGGATGGAGTAATAAGAGAAGATGTGATGGTGCATGAGGTGACAGACGAGATAGTGGTAGATAAGATTGAGTTGAGGAGGAGAATACGAGTAGAAGATCCTAATAAGTATTGGTAATGGACTCATGTAGATGTAGCTGACCCCAACTTAGTTAGGTAATGGCTTGATTGTTTGTGGTGAAGTTGTTGTAATATAATGAATCATCTATGAATGAGAAGATGTGTAAAGACTGTGATTGAGTTGGATTTTTGTTTACACTGTCAATATTGCTGTATATGGGTAAATGAATTATTGAGGTGACGCACCATGTAGTATAATCCACATAAAGATAGATTATCACTTGAGGTTATCATTCACTCAACTAATGGGTCAGTTCAATGTTCGCAATGGTGGCATAATCCTCAGGTGGTTATAACACATATTGCATGTACAAGAATCCCATGCCACATGAATGTAGATTTTTTCTCATTCTTGGTGTAAGAGATGGGAAGAAAGTAAGAATATTGATGGGTTTCTGGCCAGCATTATGTATCCTAAAATTGTTGTGCATTAAATTATTGTTTCTAAAAAATACTGATTTATGCCATTGCACGCTGTTTAAGAATGCATACTTTCATGTTATGGGACATGAAGAGTTTAATATAGTAATATTTCTTGATAACTGCAGAACTCAAGGTGAAGGATAAGGACATTGTACATTTCCCTCACTACAATCACACTCTTGCCACAATATTGGTGGAGTATGCTTCAGCGGTATGTTTGCTATGAGAAGAATTGCAATGATAAGTAAATGTTATCGTATTACAGAATGGATGTCTATGTGGTGTGAACACGTGTGATCATGGGGTCAAATAAACAAATAAAGGCTTGCTGCAATTGCATTGCCCTAGACAATGATTTTCATCAACTGTAGCAAATTAGTAGAAGTAAAATAAGATGCCCCCTATGACGGAGGTAATGTCAAAATAATAATGAAGTTCTTACTCTTAACTGCTAATTGGATAGTTGTATCTCTTGTCTCCTAGCTAAAGGTTTGTTGAGTCATGATTATCTATAGTACATTTTGAGCTCCATGTTAAGATCATAATGAAATTCTTGCCCCAAACTGTGTTTTGTGGTGCACTGAAGTTGGAGTTAAGCTCATATATCTCCTTACCAAAAAGACTGTCAAGAAAACGCTCCCAAGTTATGATTTGTTGGAATATAGATCTAGAGTACAGAGATTCAACATCATGATGGTTTTAACTAGAAACATGTTCTACTTGCAGGTGTACATGTCAGATTTAACAGAATTATTTACTTGGACATGCTCCAGATGCGATGGTTTAACGAAGGTACATAAGATTTATATCTTATTATTTCTGTCATTTCATAAAGTAACTATAAGATTTAATTATAGTTCAAAACTTGCTAAACTATGGCACCACAATTATTGGCCTTATAATGATTACTTATGATGGCAAACAGGGCTTTGAAATAATTGAGCTTATTGTTGATGTCCAGCATTGCTTACAGGTAAATTTCTCATAGTTTATAGCCTCCTGAATAGTAGTATGGATTCTTCCCATTATCGATATAAAGTATTTTTATGTTGTAGTTTTTTTATATTCTCATATATTGGCTCTGCATTGTAGGCTTTTGTTGGTGTGGCAGAGGATCTTAATGCTATAGTAATTGCATTTAGAGGAACTCAGGAACACAGGTTTGAAATTTGAACATTATGCCATTTGTGTAACCTAGAATGATGAATATGGCTTTACAATTTTCAGTTTATCACAAATAAGTTATCGGTATTCTGATACTCTCTCCCCTTCATTTTCGTAACAAGCACTGCCAATGCAACATCACGTTATGACCTTCCATACAACATTAAAATTTCATATATTTGCACAACTGAGCGAGACCTTAAAGAGTTTTATGAAAATATTATTTGAGTACTAAACTACTCTTTATTAATTTAATTAATCTTGTTGGGTTTTTTTGTTCTCATAAAAAGTGAGTATCAAAGATATGCTGGCTGTGGTCGTATATTTGTTATCGTAGGGTATTCAAAAACTTGGATCACATCTATGATTCTAAGACAAAGTTAGAATGTATATGAGTTAAATTGTTGATATGAAGTTATCCTTTCCTAGATCATGTTTTATATTGATTCGTTCCTTGAAACTTATTGCTGATTGGTTGATATTTTTACATCCACAGCATACAGAATTGGGTTGAAGATCTATACTGGAAACAGCTTGATGTAAACTACCCAGGCATGCCTGGTGCAATGGTCTCTCTCTCTCTCTCTCTCTCTCTCTCTCTCTCTCTCGCACAATGATACAAAGTTTATATATATATATATAATGTATACATTGTTGCAGGTGCACCATGGATTTT
The DNA here is from genome assembly GCA_036897625.1 of Pelargonium cotyledonis. NCBI lineage: Eukaryota > Viridiplantae > Streptophyta > Magnoliopsida > Geraniales > Geraniaceae > Pelargonium > Pelargonium cotyledonis. The sequence continues at coordinate 5,449 of JAYMTA010004909.1, forward strand.
ATTTTGCTTATCACAACACAACCATGCGCACTGGAATTATACAAGCTGTTAAAAGAGCAAAGGAGTTATATGGGAATATTGACATCATGGTGACGGGGCATTCAATGGGAGGGGCTATGGCCTCCTTTTGTGGGCTTGATCTCAAAGTAAATAAATACTTTCTCTTATGACTCTACATAGTGGCCGTGCTGCTACTATTTGACATTGCTTCATTGAAATAACATTTGCTCATACACAGGTTCATAATGAAGTTGAGAATGTCTTGGTTATGACATTTGGACAACCTCGTATCGGAAATGCAGCTTTTGCATCTTGCTATAGCAAACTCATGCCAAATACTATCCGAGTTACACATGAACATGATATTGTGCCTCATTTACCGCCATACTATACTTATTTCCCTCAGAAGACGTACCACCACTTTCCTAGAGAGGTAAAAGTTTCATTACTAATGTTATTAATTGACTTTGCCATTGGCCATTTGCTTTATCCAAATTGAAAATAAAGCATTAGAGTCGTCTTGGATTGATCTGTCGTATGTGGTCTAACTCTTTTAGGCAGATTTCAAGAACCAAGGCATCGTTTGGATTATTTTTTTAATGGGAAGCCATTTTTATTACTAAAAGGTTCAATTCTAAACATGAATGAGAATCTCATTCCCATTCCCATCTTGTATTCTCCTATGCGAACAAAGATTCTATTCTAATCCAAACGCTACCTAAAAGGATTTATTATAAGCAGAGTTGTGAATTTTGCATCAATAACCATTTTTTAAAAAAAAAATTTATCATCACTACCTTGATTTATGAACAGTTTACTTGTTGAATTTGATGTTTGCCAGAGATGTTGCAAGTTTCGTTATGTATTGTAAGCATGTTATTGTTTTGTATCTTTCTTCCGAACTTCAGGTTTGGCTGTATAACATCGGAATGGGAAGTCTAGTATATCCCGTCGAAAAAATTTGTGATGGTTCGGGTGAAGATCCAGACTGTAGTAGGTAAGACTTTATCATATGTGATATTGATCAAAGAGAAAAAAAAAAGAATCTCAGCCAGAGAGTAATGGACTGAGACTCGGTCAAGCCAACGAGGAGACGCCACCTCACGATTTTACAGTAATACTCGTCCCAATGTGCCCTCCTGGATTCATTTTCTGTGTCTTGGCTGAGCTAACCCTTTGACCGAGACTCTTTGCTCTCATTGATAGAAATAATTTTCTTGATTTAACAGTTTAGGCTTTTATTTGGTTTTGGATTTATGAATCAACGTTATATTTAGAGGGCAAGGAGTTTCAGTCAGGTATTAATGCTCAAGACTCGGCCAGTTTAAAAAAAACTCTTGGATCCAACAAAGTATTGAGGTGTATGAGTAATAATTAATGAGACGACATTTGTCATTGGCTCGTAGAAGTGTAGAACTATCGATATTGGGTTGAGTATCAAACAACAAAATTTTCAGTTAATTAATTGCCCCCGGAATATGACTCCACTATTATGTTTTTGGGATAATTTTGGGGAATGCAAATGAAAAATATACATCTTCTATGCATAGGCGTGTGTTAACTGTTAACGCCATTGAAAAATAGAAAGAATATGATTTCAATTTCAATGTTTTTACGTACAATGTTGTGCAGGTCTGTGACGGGGAATAGCATAACAGATCATTTAACGTACTATGGCGTCGAATTATGTGGTGAGACATGGGGTTCGTGCAGCATCGTTATGAATCCTCAAGTACAGGAGTACAGCACGAAAGACGTCAACGGAAATCTCAGGTTGTCCAAAGAACCCGCGGCAATGTCAGTTCTGAAAATGAAAACCCGACCAGGAGTTGGAGACAAGAACACGTAGAGGTCAGTGGTAGCATTCATTTATTTTTAACACAATGTAATAATGTTCACTGTTCTTCAAAGCACGCATATGAAAAATTATTCGGTTCAAATAGGGGCTCGGGTTGGGACATTCCGAGAGGGATCTGTGTATATAGCTATATTGAACCATGTACATCTACGTTGTGTTAACATCAATACTTAAATCGAAGAAATTGAATGTGTATTATTTATGTGTTATTCAGTGAATTGGAATTCTGTACATTTACATGGTTAAGCGATTAGAATTTGATATTGGATTTGAAATATCAATCCAAATTCAAGTGTGGTGTGCCTAAATTAGAGGTGGCAAAATTTCGGCCTAGGTTTGGGTTGATGAACCCTAACCCGACCCTACAGGGTTGGGTTACGGGTTTTAGTCATACAATGTATTATTTTTGCGAGTATAACCCCATGTTTTTGGGTTGATAAATTCATATATGAAACCACCAAAAACGGGTTAGGTTATGGATACCTGGCGGGTCATTTCCATTTTGCCAACTCTAGCCTAAATTTTGTCTATATATATCAAATATGTATTTTATGCCTAATATGCTATAAGATTAATAGCATAATAAAAATAAATTATACAAACTATAAATTAGAATGCATCAAATTAATAGCAAAATTAACAATTATTCAATGTTTTGAGTCTTGAATTGAAATTTTTTTTTTGAATGAGTCTTGAATTGGATTATTCAATGATTTAAAACAATTGTGTAAAAAATAATAAATTGCTTATGTGGCATTTTATTGTATACATTATAAACTTATTTTTTATTATCTTATATATATAAATATTTTATGTCTAATATGCTATAAATAATTAATGGTATGATTGTAACGCCATTATAGAACCTATATAAAGTGCAGCAAATTAATTGCAAGGTTTGCATATAAATAACAAAACATAAAAAGATGACAATTTTACAGTTTTACCCATGGATTGGTCATGGCAAAATAACAACTACATTGACAAATTTGAATGATGATCCAAACCCCTAATAGGCACATATAGATTGGTAGCTAATACAAACACATATCTCTATCATTCATTAATTGTCACCTAATAATTAAGAATTGACCCTTGGACTCATCATATTCACAAGTCACAACCCTAGATTTGCTTAGCCAGTTATACATATAATATATGTTTTTGTTTTTGTAGATGCTATATCTAATGCAACATGCCTACACCGAAACATACATTTCAAATGCATATTATCCAAATAAATAGCCTATGTGGCCATCCTTTCCACCTTTCAAATAATAAAAATTGAAGTTTTTTTAATTATAATTTTTTATGTAATTAACATTCTTTATGAACATGTAAATTATATGTATTTTTGCATACAAATATATCAATATATGTATGAAATTATACAGACTATCAATAGGATGTATATAATTATTTTACGTGCAATATGTTAATACTTCTTTTCGTCAGTTTAGCATGTAACTTAAATAATAGCAAAATATAGATCAAACCGTAATTTCTATGCCTAATTTATGGAAGATAGGGGATCTATATATTTTTTTATGTGTATTATGTGCATTTTTTTTTTATAAAATAAGATGTTAGAACTAGGCCTAAAATAATATTTCCCAAGTTGTTCAAGTTTGGTATGGGTTGAGCCATTTGAACAACTCCAAATAGATGTTCGTAATTATTTTTGGACTCAACATTTTCGTCTTTATTTTAAGTTTTTATTTATTAGATTTCGTCATTTTTCGTATCGATAAATATCTTAAATTCAATCGACAATTGTTTTCAAAACTACGGACAAATATTAAATACCGATAGAGTTTACATTGTAAGTTACATGCACCGTCGCCACATGAGCCAACACCTTCCTCCTCTCTCTAGCCATGTAAATGAATAGCTTCCAAAATTCATTGAACTTGAATAGGTCCCCTCCTTGTGAGAGGGTGTGACCCCCACTTTTAAATTTCTAATGTTCATAAAAGTCACAGTCTATAAATATGTATATGTAGCCCTAGTGGTCTTGGCCACACCCGCAATATTAGGTTCATAAAAGCTACTAAAAATTTACCCTTGTTTGGTCTAAAAGTTCATCTTAGGGCCAATAATTTATAGGTCAAATTGTTCCACAAAGTGCCTCCAAAAACCTCACCATTGTGCACTGAGTCCTTGGCTTTGCTTTTGTTGATTATAGCTACAATTACTTGGCTTTAAAGAGCCTTCAAAACTCATATAAATGTGTCTATATATACCCACACAATCTATATTATATTGATAAATGTTAATACCATTTGCAACATTTTTTATTAATTTAAAAAATTATCCATACTTGACATATGATATTTGAAAATTTTGAAAATAATATTAATTACAAATACATTGTTGTAATTGTCATTTATAATTTTTCGTGCAAGTGCTTAAAATTTAGGAAATAACAAGTTCACAAACGACAAATGTATATGTAATTTGAATGAAAAGTGACTAGTAGTTTTCAGCCACTAGATAACTATTTTTGCACTTTGATTTTTTCTTATTTGTCGATGACATGAGAGGAGTTAGGCTGCGCAAGAAATGGAACTATATGTACATTTTTTCTCATTGATATTAGAAACTTTAATACTATAATGATCGCTCGTTTGTAATAGGTTTCGATTTTCGATCTTGGGTGGCAGGGGCTATTTCTTGCCTTAATTAGGTTCCTGTGCACTTTAATACTATATAAAAGTTATGGCGTGCTTATAAAAAAAAAACTATAATGATGGCTCAATAAAAGTTTAAGTATCTCTCTTAATTAAACAAGATTTAAGAGAGCACTTAATTAGTGCACAAATATTATTACACAAATGTCTGGACGATCAGATTTCGTACTCCTTCAAATTTGTCTAGACATTCTTCATCGCTGATCTACACTTTTTTTAATTCATTAATCTTTGTATAACACTTGTTCATGTAATAAAGATTTTCCAATAATATATTTGTTGACAAAACTTGTTGATCAATTAACTATTTTTTTCGAAACAAAATCACAAACAAAATGCATATATTTTGCTTTTGATATTAGCAATGAATTTGAATTTATATTAAAATCTCTTAGAGAGAATTTCCTCACACACTTGCATATCTTTTACCTACCCACTAATGTCTTTTTTGGACACATGTACTTTTTCTTATGGTAATAGTATATGCATATAATATTTTTACATATTTTACTAAATTGATGTACTTGAAAAGCAAAAGAACCATCAAACAAAAATAGGGTAAATTACTATAAAACCAATAAAATGTTAGCATATATTGCTTTATGAGAATCAAGAGCAGTGAGTTAATATTTGGATGTTTGAGCATGAAGTGAAAAGAAGAGCTTTACATGAATGCAATGATTGTGTGTAGTGTAAGAGCCATGGATGCGTCACATTCACAGCTAGCTTTTTAGGAGATTTAAACTCCGAAGAATAGATGATGATATGGGCATTGATTTGTCTTCAACTGGTAATGTGTTTCTCTGCAGAAACCACGTGAGATTGGTAAAGAGAGGCTCAGAGGGAGATGCTTGTTTTCACATTATATTGCTTCATTATTGTACAAAGTACGGTCCGGTCCGGCGGTTGAACCGGTGAGTTGGAGCGTTGGTTGGGCCGGATTGGACAAGTACTGGTACACGCAGTTTTGGTGTTTGATGTAGGAGACTGAGCACGTACTTTTGGGTTGATCCAGACGTTGGTGTTCACGGATTGAGAGAAAACTTTCTTAGCATGAGCGAAATGAGCTTTTTTTTGCGTTCAAAAGCTGACTGGAGAGCATTTCAGTCATTTCGGGAATCTTTCGATTATTTGATTTCGCCAGTGTTTGGATTAGTGCTATAAGGAGCATGTATGGATCCATATGCTAATTTCATTGATCGAGTGAAATCATACGTGTGTTTGCATTCTGAAGTCGTTTGGAGGGTGTTATGGTCATTTAATTGTTACTTTTTTTAGAATTTTTCAAATATTTTATTTTTGCATTCTATACGAGGTAAGGTTTGGCGTGTTAGTCATTTCAGTCATGTATCCCATTTGTATATAAAAATAAATTAATTAATTGAACGAGTATAACACTCTAAAACACATAGACAAATACGACTTTACGTAATTTCCATGCAATTGCATGCATGTTTTTGTATCTGTGTCGTGTCATGTATCTCGTACTCGTACGTGTCTATGCATGCAATTACTTAGCTTATCGTATTGTTTTTATAACTCAAATCAATGGGTTAATTATTAGACGGTTGAACCGGGTGGAGCGATGGATCGAACCGGGGTTTTAGAGTTTGGCTTTAATGGATGCTGGTTGGTGTGTGTGAGAGAGAGTCTGGTCCTCTCTTTTATGCATCCTGAAAAAGGAGAAGGCCAGAAAGAAACAGCAGCAATGGCATTCAAAGGCAATAAGAGAGAGATCGAAAGAAGAAGCACATGGTTCGAGTTAAATAAAGCTAACAAAAAGATAGGTCCTTTTTGGTCACTTTACAAATTTTTGTTTTGTTTTGGCTTCATTAAGTCATTAAATTAAATATATAATAAATAAAAAATTTAAAAATATTTAATCATAATAAGTTCGTAAGAAATATTAGTTTATTACAGAAAAAAATTATAATCGATAACATACAAGTGTGGAAACATGACATAACCATGACAAAACATGAAATTGACACCTTTAAATTCACTCGACCAAACTCTATATTTTCTCGTGACAATCCCAATTTCCACCCGATCCAGATACTAATCA
>JAYMTA010004910.1:0-12061 GCA_036897625.1 Pelargonium cotyledonis
TTTTGGTTTTGTGGTGTACAGATTGTTCCAAGGAGTTGATGTTGATTTGTGTTGAGTTGCCAGAGAAATTGCTTTGGAAGGTATGTTGAATATAAATTTTATAACTTTGTGCTTCAAAACTTTACTGTTTTGCAGGTTATGTTTTGGTAATTTTTGTAGCTTCCTTCATGTGGGCTATATTTTTTTTTCGCTTTCTAAAGAGTTGATGCTGATGTGTTGGACTCAGAGTTCACAATTCGGATTTAAACTTAGGGTACCAAGAGACCTACCCACATTTTTGCGGGCTCGGGTAGTATAAATTATGTATCTGATCAATTTTTGAGTCGAATCTAATTTTTTCTTTTATTGTAAATTGGATTGGACAAAAATATGCACAAACCTGTCCCAAAATTTAAATTGCCTCCTTTGGTTGAGCTGAGGCTGGAAGAGGTTATTTTAGGAGATGACTAATGAATGACACACTTTATGTGAATTGATTTGGCAATTTAAAGATAGTGCTCTCTGATACTATTTCCATATTATTTTAACATTTATTGTGTAATTGTATGGTATATGTTGTATAAGTTCAATGCAAATGCAAAATCATTTTATGCTACTTGGAAAATAAAATATAAATCGATGAATAAAAATGTGACATATGTCGTTTGAGCCCCACATCAGTCTATTCACAAGAGCCTAAACGCTTCAAAGAAAATAGAGTGACACATGGTGCTTGCGCACCACGTCGTTACCCAATTATGGAATAAGATGACTCAACTCACCAAATTGGGTCATATCCACCTCCAACGAAGTCTTCTCCCCCGGCCCTCTAATTAAACTTTTGTTCAAGACCCTCCTACTCATCAGATCTCCTCTGTCAAGCTATTGGAAGATTTTCTTCACGACCAACTCGTCTTGTCACGACGTAACACGTTCACTCTTCTCTTTCACGTCGTTCGACCAATACACTGCTAGTTGAGTCACATCCAATGCCCCAAGAGAATTTACAACACTTAGTATTAACACAAGAATCCCAACTCGAACAAATTATGTATAGAGATTCTTTCTTTAGAAACACTCTCTAGAGTCCTACTTAGATTCAACTAATTGAGAACCTTACTTCCACCTTCAAGGGGTTCCGTCGGGCAGAGACGAATCTAAGTAGTGGGTTTTGGGGGCAATTGCCCCCACTCAAATTTTTTTTTCAAAAACATACCACTAAATTTTATCAAAATTTTATATTTGTCCTTGTATTTTTTATATTTGTCCCCACTAATATTTTTAAATTGTTTACCATTGCCCCCATTAAAAATGATTTTAATAGATATTTGAACAAATAACTCTATCACAATAATTACTTTGCCCCCATTAACTAAATATTTTGGATCCGTCCCTGCCGTCGGGTACACACTCGAGTCTCCAATAACGGTTTTCTACCCTTGCGCAGGCTCCATGAACCACTAAGTAAATATCTAAAATCCAACTCCATCATCGAAATTTCAAACCTAGAACATTTCGAAGATCACTAGCATAATATCTTCACAAGACGACAAAAATATTCAATCGTGCTCATTTCACAGAGTAAAAAAAGTCACATCCCCATTATTATTTGTATGATTTATTCTACATAAACATGGCACGGTAATAAGTAAAACATGTTTAAATCTGTGTCCAATTTTTATAGTTAAATTAAAAAAAGTATATAAATTGAACATGAGAGTCCCGTAGCTCAGTTGGTTAGAGCGTTGGTCTTATGAGCCGAAGGTCGCGGGTTCGAGCCCCGCCGGGACTAATCTATTATTTGTTTTTTTTTTGTTTTCAGGCCCAAAAGAAATGGGCCAAACTGCAATTTACAAATTTTTAGCACATACTAGTAAGTTGTTACCCAAATTGAAAGGGCTAAATTGCAATTAACAAATTTTTAGCCCATTGTAAGTTTTTATGGTTTTTTTTTTTTATAGAAAGGAGAAATATATTAAGTCATAATATGGGAAGAAGCCTTACAAAAATCATTTTTGCCTAGTTGCGCTAAATTATGGGCTCCGGACACAACCCGTCGGGTAGCCCATTTATAAAAAACATCCCTAAAGTTGCTAATTAACGCCTTAGTTTCTTCTCTGCTGGTTCAAGCATCAACTGAGCTAAAATGGCGTCAAGAGATATCCCTGCAACTCTAGATTTTGTATTGATATTGCAAACTTATGTCCTCCTTTATCTGCCATACCCATGCCCATGGCATTGGTTGGGGGAGGAGACTACAACTAAACAATAACTCAGAAGTTGACAAAAACAACCACTTAGATAGTGTGCTTTTGAGTTGACAATTTGTGTTATTACACACCGAATATGACACGAAATAGCGTGTTGGGATCACATATTTTGTAATGGTCTTGTGTTAGCTTTAGAGGAATTTTCAAAACGCGCACGCACGATTAATTAGTTGTGTCGTGACGCGCATGACACGCCCAACACGTTCACTACTTCACTTAAAGGTATAATTGTAAATACTTGTGCGGAATGTGTTGAGTTGCATCCATGTCAATTGTGTTGTGTTTGATTGTGCATCTGAATTACGAAACGTGTTGGGTTCGTGCAATACACAAATAACCATCAGTACGACAAACACTCATGAATTGTCAGTTCTAGTGTTGTGTATTTAGTCTTGCGTCCTTATGATAATTTATTATAATAAACTTAAGATATATTAACTAACTAGTGTGATATATTGACTCTTGTATCATCATTATTATTGTGATATAACAAACTTAAAAAATACTAACTAACTTATTATAAGAATGTTATTGACCATACTTATTTCAAGATGGATAGAATACAACAATGAATTTGATGAAAGAAGTGATAACGTTATGTTTTAACTAGCCACTTGAGCTTTGAACAAGTATTTTTCTTAATCGGGATTGAAAACCGAAAAAGACGTCGGTTGTAAATTTCAAAACAAACTTTTAATTTCACACGTAGACGGTATGAATTTGCTCTATTCAATCAATACGAAAATCGTTTGAATCTATCTGACGCGGTTTAAACCCTTAAAAACACAAAAAGTGCAATGAGTGTGCACAAGAGATGAATCTAAATTCTATGAAATGAAACTATTGACCATTGACTATGGATGATGATGGTGAGTCTCTCACTTGGTTTGGCTTGTTCTGTTGTTGCGTAATGTAACTATCCATGCAATAAATGTCTCTGACTCTCGGTACCAAAATACAGTAGACAACCAGACACACCCATGTCCATCTGCATTAACTTGATCATCATCTCAAGCACAATATGTTTTTTTTAAAATAAACATTTACTGACCAAAAATAAAGTTGGTCAATTTGCATCCCAATGTGTGACCACTTAAAACTCATTTTGTATTTCATCCTACTCCAATGGTATAAAATAAGCTCGGATTCTCGTCAGACAAATCTATACATTTTATACGTAAATTTAAATATGATCTAAACGAATTCAATTCATGCCCGAAAGAACCAGGCCCGACTCAAAACCCAAATTATACTATGAAATGTAAACTTGCACACGAACTTCTCAAATGACGATACAAATTTTTGATCATATTATTTCGGGCTTGGATTGAAATGGATTAAGCCATCCTAACTCGAAAAAAGGCAAGTTTATTACAAATTTGTCTGACCTGGCCGCAACTACAAAAATGTACGAGTTTCAAGTGCTCTCAAATTTGCTTTCAAAATTGCCAACTCTACCCACACATCTTGTAACTCAAATTTGAGTTCAGCACCTTCAATGCTAACAAAAATAAAAATAAAATAAAAAACTCAAAACCTGAATTTACCAAAAACACATAAAATCACTTCATTTCTTAAAATTTAATATACAAAATAAATTAACATTCAAGAGAATTCAATCAAGAAACAGAGACCAAATTGGCATTATGATGGATGGACCCTCCGTTCCGATTTGTTCTTGCAGCTCACCATCCTCTTCTCCGGCGCCGGCGCCGGAGATTGAGACGCACAGGAACAAGAACAACAAGCCGCCGATGCTGCAGCTGAAGCTACAGATTCAGAATCAGAATCATTAACCTCATGTTGTTCATGATCTCGATCATCAATCACAATCACAATCTCTCCATCATCATCATCGCCGCAGTTGATTTTCTCGTCAATCGACGCCACCGGAGCTCTGCAAATCGGACAGCTGGAGTGAGACTGCAACCACATGTCAATGCACTCCACGTGAAATTCATGACAGCACTTCCTCAATTTCCTCCCTATATCTCCCTCCTCGTACCCGCTCAGGCAGATCACACACTCCGGCGACACCTGCTCGCCGGAGCTGTACATGAACAGAGGAATCGAGGCGACGACGGAGGGGTCGAGGCCATTATCAGTGTCGTTGGTGGTGTGACTAGTGTCGTAGTGGAAGTGGTGGAGGCGATTGGGGCCGAGGATGTGGGTGACGGAGATGGAGTTCCGGCGCCGGCGCCGGCGAGCGTGGGCCAAGAACCACTTGGCGTAGACGTGGAGGATGAGGACGAAGAGAATTACGAGGAGCAAGGAGATGATGGCGGCTAAGAGGATGTTGTTGTAGGAGGAGAATATGGTCTGTATGGTTTGGTTCAGTGAGCCGGCGCCGGAGCCGGAGGGTTGGTCGGAGAAAGAGGGAGGTGTGGTCGGCGACATGGGTGATTGAGACTGAGACAGTGAAGAAGAGGGAGGTGTGAGAAGGTGAAGGAAGAGACAGAGGTGCACAGAGTAGTGTTATTTAAAAATGGACCCAATTTACTGTGAAAAAACAATAGTGTAGTGTACTGGAATCTACTACAGTATCATATTTGGAAGAAACAGAAAATTAGAAACAACTTGTTATTATTTGAGGCTCAATCGACACTCGTATTTGTCACACTTCAAATTTGTAAGTGATAGCAATGAACACTCCAAATTTATACATTGAGAGAGAAAGGATAGTAAGCCAATACATTTTAGTTAATACTAAGAGCCGGTTACTAAAATTTATGTCCAATAAGTCACTCCACTCCTACAAATTCATTAAAAGACATATGAGTGGAATTTGACGTAACGTTTCTTTCTTATACACTCGGCTTATCCTAAGCTAAAAATATTTGGCGCTATTAAATAGAAAAAGTATTTTTCCATATATAGATTTTTACATGTATTTTTACATGTATATTTTATATTCCTAATGAAAATGTTTAGAGTAGAAAATAGATAAGTTTCAATATTTTAATGAATTGATTATAAATGTTAATATTTTGTACCTATTTTACTATAGATTTTTTTAACAAAATCTATTAAATTTTTTCAGTAAGATTTGACGTATTATAATAACCTTTTACAATTTGTTAATGTACAACTCATAAACGTATGTATACTAAAAATTGTAAATATAATTTTTCTTCACTTAAATCGATAAATGTAAGTAAATACATTATAACATTGAAAAATATATATTTTTTATCATAAACATTTTTATTGATTATACTAAATACATAAAAAATATATGTAAATAAAATACGTGCGTGAATATTCTTTCTATTAAATAATAGAGACTCAAGTGCAACACAAATAAATTAGTGTTAATTTATACTAGTCAAACTGTTATAGATTTATTTGAGTATTAACCATTAACTTAATAATGTTTTTATTAAGATATTTTTTTCTCTAATATACAAGTAGAGAGAATCTCAGGTTAGATTCATAGTTAACCGTTAAATTTGAATTAGTAGGTAAGAGCCTAAGACTCATTTCTTACTAATATATATTTATGGAAATAGAATGTGTATAATATGCGGTTTGAAAGTCAACAAAATAAAAAAAAATCTGTTTATTTAATAAGGAAGGTGGATGCGTAGAAACGAAGGTCTCGTGAATGCGACGGCAGGCAACAATTGTCGGATTCATGCTCTTATGATTAATGTTTGGCGGATAGTATAGATACATTGAGAGAAGTTTGTCAAGATCAATCCAAAATATTTTAAGATGACAATCTAACTCGAACTTGATGTAACCACTAAGGGTGGCGCAGTTGGTTAATCTAACTGTGTGAGTGGGATGAAATCTTATGATCAATTCTCACTCAACACATTCTTAGTGGTGGTGTAAGAGACCACTTTAGTGCAGTTAGTCTCTTTCCTGAACACTATTGGTTACCTATATGTATATATACACTTTTTAGGCCGTCGTTTATATATATAAAAAAAAAAAAAACTCGAACTCGATGTCTCCAATTCAAAAATACACGGGACAAGTTAAAAAGCAAAAACAAAAACAAAATATATGATCCGGTCATCCAGATACAAGCTGAAGACGGGACAACTATAACCACCTCGCCTCGAACGAAATATATTAAATAAATATTTTTATTTGTATTTTAAAATTAGTTGGTGTCATATATTTCATTATGAATCCGTGTTGTAACAAATTTAAAGAGTTCCTAACTTAACTTGTGCAGCATTGTGATAGGGCCAAGTCGTGAGGACTGTGAAGGTGAGAAACAAAGGAAGTGCACTAAACTCTATGAACTATAAGTACACAACTTCGAAGTGTCACTTCCACTGACATGTAAAATTATTTACTTCCGATCAAGGTAACTAGTGAATAGAGTAGAATAACAAAAACAATTCATAGGTCAATAAGAAATTTGAGAAGAAATTTCATAAATGGACTTGTCACTTAATCGTTGAGACAATAACCGTTTTTCAATTAGATTTACGTGTTTCAAACAAATAGTTCTGCAAAAGTATATGCATTAAGTGATAAGTTCATATTCGACGCCACTTTCTGATCCGCTAACTTGTTTTAGGCTCTAGTAAGGCGAGCAAATGCACAATCTTGAGGTGACACGTATCTGCTAACCTCGTGTTAAATAAATCATGAAATCATATACTGTGACGTCGAGTTATGCACTTATTGTGTATTAAACTATGTGCAGCTGAAGTCTTATTCGAGTCACTAATTTGTGTAGAAGTGATGATAGAAGGTGGTGGGTCAATTTCGGTTTCAGATCAGGGGACCCATGTGAATCCAATAATCAGATAAGCCCCATTTTTGAACTAGTATTTTACTCTACAACTTACATTTTAGCCTTGTGATTGTAGTAGTATTGTTGTAGTAGCCTCGTGAACTCTGGCCCATCTCCGCGGTGACACCTTATCATTCCTGTGATCCTGAAATTAGATTCAGGCATCAATACACGAGTCGAAAATCCATACCGTAAATACTCCAATCACCAATATCACATGTCCAAAACCGAAGGAAGATTTCAAACTAAATAGGGTGCGTACCTGGAATACGAATATGAATTACATGTGATAGTTATTGTTGCATTGTAGTTGTCGAAAAATGTTCACTTCTTAGGAAGTAATTTATGTTTTGTACATTTCAATGGATGATTATTGTAAAATTACAATGTGAGGCACTCCCATTAATGTTACATCTTGTTAACGAATGGCGATTAAATTAAACAAATGCAAAAGTATTGTCTCGGTATGTTCAGTAGCAAAGTTACACAAGTGTCAATCGCATACTCAGTCCATGAGTTTGTATCTTTTCTCTTGTACACCAGTAACTCCCATCTGTATCTCTATTATGGTGTGTAGTGGTACCTGAAGATCGTAACACGTTTCAAATTTCTAATTCTTCCCAGAAAAGGCTGATACTGTCTCTAAAAATAGAATGTCCCTAAAACTGGAAATGCTAACTAGTTCACCACGCATCCAATATTATAAAACCGTCAAATCCAGTTTTTTTTTTTTTTTTTTTTTCTTTTCAATGAATCTTTTAGGTTTGCTATTGACTTGATTTGGTTGGTCAGTGGTCACTCCATTTTACTATAAAACAAATACACAAGTACCTCAATGTGCGGAATTTCTTTCAGAGGCCTGTCAGCGAAATAAGCATATAAGGCTCTCAAAACTGCCTGCAAGATTAATGAACAGTGAAGAACATTGTAAGATAGATTTTTCATTTCCGAAAGAAAAAAAAATAGAGAGAAGCAATGTTACCAAACAGAAAAGAACACAAGTTGATCTTTATTATATAATTTACCTGGTGCGAGATTACAACAACAGGTGCTCGCTGCCGTTCAAGTTCAATTATCACAGGCTCTAGCCTGCAATGGATAAGGGAAGTTAGTAGTCTCGAATAATTGGAAAGCAACGGTAGCATTCTTATTAAAGAAAAATGAAATGACAACGGGAATGAGATTCTCATGAACAAAAAAAACAGAATCCAAATTTGAACAATGAGGATTTCATTCTGATTCTAATTTGGAGTCTTGATTTCCATTCCTGAACAAATTCCTTTAATCCAAATGCTACCAATTTGTTAAGCATTGAGATAATTACCTCTGAATAACATCCAGGTAAGATTCTCCACGAGGATACCTATACCTTAGCTTGTCTTTTTTACGTGCCCTGCAATTATGGAAGGACATGTTAAGAAACCGACGCGAAGTACAAGGACAGGTACAAAACAACAAGTCCAATGCTAATACAGCTCTCTTCACTATCAGAAAGAGGAACTTGATGCATTCAATACTCTATTTGAACAATAAAAAGAAAAGAGAAAACGTGATATAGCAACATACTCATATTCCTCGGGCATGTTCTTCTTTATCTCTTCATATGTCATTCCATCACATACACCAGCATTTATCTCATCAAGGGCACGCCATTGTATCTACAAAAAATTGTAGAAATCACACATAACTTTCCTTAGTAACAAACGAACTGCAGGTTCATCTGTCACCATCAAAGTTGGCTATACACAACTTACAAAGTTAATCACATTATGGAATCAAACTAACCTTGGGGAATCCAACAATTGGACTTGCTGTTATAATTGTCCTCTGAAGTGTGCTTGTCCATATCTAAACCACAATAACAAAACAAAATCATTTGATTTTTAATATATTTTTCCTCTCTCTATCTATCTGTCTATTTAACTTGTTGGACTACCAATAAAGAAGCATAATGCTCAAGTTTATGATTTTTGTTTGCTTGTCACATGGCAGCAAATGGAAAAATCAACTAAATTGTGATAGCATAATTCATGCAATTTAGGAGATTAAAGTAAATATTAAAGTTGATGAATCTTACAGAAGCAGCCCTTTCAGATTTAAGTCGCTTTTCAACAAAGTTGGACAGTTTCTTAGCATAGAGCTCTCCAGCATCACTGTCGGGGTTACATAATTTTAAGATAAGTTAATATTGCAGTGCTATACTTAACCCTAAGCATAGAAACAAAGTTAAAACAGACTCTACGATGCACCATTGTGAAACCAAAGACTTAAAGTCTCCGCAGAAGAGAATCAAAATCATATTCAAAAGTGATCCAAAAAGAAATTATTAAATATCATCACTTTAAAAACTTTTGCGTAAAGTGATACATTGGCTGTCAACATATACCTCAAAACATTGTCACCTCCAATTCTGCCTCTAACGTTATCTCGACTCTCTCCATGTCTGGTAAGCAAAATTGGGCGGGGTGTGAGATGTGTATTCACCTGCAACAGATTAATAGGAGTTCATATGATATGGAAAAACATATAAACATTCCAATGAACAACTACAGGACAGTCTCAAGATTTTACTAAGCCTTATAAAATTGAATGGCATTCTTTATTGAACATACCAGGAAAAAAACTATGCGTCCAGGAAGATAGCCACTGATATTGTTCACCTGAAACACCGAAATTGTAATTTTAAATAATATGGAATTAAATAATTGTATCACACAAACATCTCAAGATAGGAAGTCTAATAGATTCTCAATCATATTCAAAAATGTCACATTAAAATCCTACAGATAATAAGAAAGGGGGATGCAAAACTACATATAAAAGTAGCCCTTAAACAAGTTGTTCTTTGATCAAAAACAATTGGTTGAATAATGTCAAAAATAGTGAAAAGGAATGGTAATATTTCAGATGTTTCAGATGAAGTGCTATGATATTTAGCAAGTAAAGAATCAATTTACATCCTGCCAGCAATATAAATTAATCATGATTCATGACAACATAACACAACCAATTTACTTGTATTTGTCCACCGTGTCCACTAGCCATATCAATCATTTTGATGTAAGAACCTTCTTCTACTGGTTCATATACCTGGTAAAAAGACAAAGATCATACATGTTGATATTATATATTGAGCATATCGCAACCACAGCAAGTGATAAGAGGTATGCTTTAGAAACTTACTTTTTCATAATTGGCTAGTCGAGTTTTGAAGTCTTCTAATCCAGCTTCAAAATCGGGCCTGCAGAAAGGCATTGATAATTGAGTCAATATATTCCCATATAAAGTTATGAATATACGAGTATGAGAAACCAGTCATACTCCTCTGCATAATCAGGGCTTTGTTGAATTTTAAGGCGTATGTTTCTTTCAATAATGCGCTCATCGTTACACAGTGTTTCCAAGAAAATAATCTGCAGAAAACAGGTACATCGTCTTAATAGCCTCAGACTATTTATATGATGTAAATTTCAACTTGATAAAAGTTAATTACAGTCAAGAGAGTATCATGTCATGACTGTAGTACCTTGCACTTCCCTTCAGCCATTTTCATCAGCATATTCCTTCTTTTCCTAGTACTGTTTGTGGCATCAAATATCCCCACCTACAAATTAAAATAGAATTAATGAAAAAATTAAGGGTTAGGCACATGTAATGGAATTTTTTTGCAACACCAAACACAAAATAACTTACCTGGCCACCTTCTTGCATCCAAGAGATCATATCTTCCATTGCCAGGGCTGCTACCTAGTAGCATGTGATAAATTAAAACTATGTACAAAGAAGAAGGTTAATATGGTGTTTAATATCATCAATTCACCAAGTAAAATTGAACAATACCAATATCATTATTATAACTAACAAGTCTGTCTTAGTAGGATGACATGTATAGACATTAATTTGTAAACATTGATATCATGCAATGAAGTTATATCCATCATCTCCATGATGGAATAGACCACAGTACTGAACTCATATACACCACAGTACTAAAATGTCTAATGATCTATAGTAATCACCACGGTATCTGGAGTCAAAATAACATTCCCAAGTCCTATTGCAACAACATATGAAACTAAATATTGATTCTTTGAGCCTTGAAAATATCATTGTTTAATCAAAACAAAAAGCGCAACCAAACTTCAACAACTATAAATAAAATAATTGTGCACTTAGCAGAAAAACAAACAAATTAAAGCAAAATCTGGTCAAAACAACACATTCAATGGATACTCACCTCATTACGTGCCTCCATGCCTTCTGGATTGTCAGCTCGGAAAAAGTCAGCAGTCTGTATCAAGAAATTTGCACCCATGACCCATCAATAAGCTTTAAGAAAACATAACAAAGTAATGCCTGATATTGGAGCAGAAAACCAATACTAATGACAACATGGATTCTTGTGTAGTTGTATTACTAATAGAATAAGTTTTAAAAATTAATTAAATCCAGTCTGGACCAGCCGGTTGGGTCCAGATATCATCCAATCATGTCCAGTCCTAGTCTCGCAGTAGTTATGGTGGTAAATTTGTTTCTGGTTTCACAGCTTCTCCACTTTCGACAGATCATCCATTTGATATATAATATCATATCAATTCCTACGCCATTCTAGAAATTCATTAAAATGGTCTAGCAGCCTCTAGTCTCAAGCAACCAGTTGATTCCTGTACACTCTAAAAACTCCTCTAGAACAGTTGCTAGAATGAAGCAGAAACCGCATCAAACCCTAGTAGTCCTGTAGGCTATCATGCACTCAATGAATATTAATATAATTTTGGAAGTCTCCATCCAAACCATCAAATATTGACAAGAAAATCCTTGGACCAATAATTGTCATTGTCACCAATGCTTCTTCTCCATTATGCAACTTTCATTTTTTATAATATTCCCAGATGACAGCTATGGAAACAGGCACTAATGGATTGAAGTAAATAATAAAAAGTAGGTTCTTTCTTGATTCCTTTCTTCTTACAAGAAGAAAAAGAAACTGGCTAATATTTATGACCTTTCTATCAGTAGCATTCATGGGCGGAGCCACATAGCAAGCAGTGGGGTC
>JAYMTA010004911.1:0-12060 GCA_036897625.1 Pelargonium cotyledonis
ATATAATTCACCAACATACTCTATAAAATCAGTAAAAAAATTAATCTTCATAATAGACAACACAAAAAAAAGTTGATGTTAATTGAAACCATGTATTATATGACAATAATATAACTTTTAACTAAATTTCATGCGTAATTAATTAGAAGCATTATAATTTTTTCGCATAAAGCAAAAAAAATAAAAAAATAAAACGAAAACGAAAAGAACAAGTTTCATAAAAATGAGACATATATTGATACCAATTTTATGATTTTCCTTTAGTGTTGTAAAAAAATATTTTTTTAAAGAATTGGCTTAAATCTATAATTCAAATAAAACATATATTATTATCTTTTATATAATTTTTTTTAATTATTATACATACTCGTGCATCGCACAGGCTCTTCCACTAGTTTAATTGTAAAATCGTCAGTCAATTTTAAAGGATTCCGTTAATCAATAGACGGAATGTACTCTGCGAGAACAATAGACAAAGTTGGACCCGAGTGGAACATAATAAACGTTGAGTACTCAAGCGGAACACTTTTAATAACTCAAGAACCCAATGAATGATTTTTCCTTTTTGGAATGATAATAATAATATAATAACCTAACCACACCACATCCTAACCTGACCAGCAACCACTTCACTCCCTAACCTAACCAAACTACAGACCAACAACAAAGAGAGAGACGAGTCTCTCTGGCCCGCTGCTGTGTCCATCACCAAAAAGGGTGACCTCCGCCGCCTCCGTTTCCACTTCCGGCCGCCTCCTTCATCTCCGGCAGCCTTATAAAGCATCGGTAAGTCTACGACATCCTCCACAAGTTTCTTTCACCGCCAACATCCGACATCGAAAGCTCATCTCTCTAATTCACGGTGGTTGCTTGAAATTGATGATGGTGGTTAGTGGCCATGGATGTTTATTGAATTTTTTCTTTTTCTCTTTTTTTTTTTCTTTTTCCCATCAGCTTAGGAATTTCATTTACTATAACAGTTAGGGTTCAAATCAGATCTGAATATTTGATTTAATTTGTTATCAGATTTGAAAATTTGGCTAGTTTGTTATAGTTTCATTTGTTAATTTGAGTTTAATTTTGGTTCTGTTATCATATTAGGATATTTGTTGTTGCTGCTATGGGTAAATCTAAATTTTAGTAAGATTGGTATTAGGGTTTGATAGTTGTTATCATTCATTTAGTTTTCTGCTTTGAACATGTTGATATGACATTATTATGCCATATGCTTATGTGAGTACCAAATGGTTTTGTGTAAAATATGTAAGTCAGTACATGACATTGACGCAGAATTGATTGAGTTGAATTGATGATAATTATGGTCTTGTAACCGATAATTTTTTCCTGAAAAATCGTTGAGTTCATGTATATCCAGAAGTGAATCACAGAATCTTAATTGCCATCAGCTCTACATCAAATTGCTTTTGTATTCTTATAATGCCTGTGGTGTACAATGGCAAAACTCATTGTATTTCAATGATTCCTTCGCAGTTTTCCTGAGATCAACTGCCATATTTTTTGATGGTTAAATAAATTGTTATGGTATGTGTTGCAGTTTGGATCGTGACATAAATATAGCTCAAGGGGTATCTGGTATTCGCTATGGAAGTTTCTTCTAGTAAGGAGAATGGAAGTCTGCCTCTCGTTCCTGAAGACAAGCTTATGAAGTGTGAGAGTAATCGTATGGATAACACTTTCGACACGAATGATGCAAGTGAGGATGTGGATATAATTTTAAGCACAAATTGTTGTGACAACAGACTGGTTGAATCTGAATGCCAGGATGAAAGTGAAAATTCAAGTTCTTTTGGGAACACGTTATCGGGCATCGAGGATTGCTCAGTGTTAAGCGATGCTGAAGTCGAGTCAAAGTTATTTTGCACAAATACGTCAGCATCAGTATCAGTATTTGATGGATATGGAGAAACACTTCTGCATAGGTATTTCTTTTTGAAATATTTTTTGCTGCTTACATAAATTTTCTCAACCATAAAATATCGATTGACAATTGATAATTGATTAATCTGTAAATTTGAGATCAAACCTCTATCTGGTCCTGAACTTATATTCTGTCTTGTTCATGAAGGTTCTGGCAATTTTAAATTATTGGGTATTTTCATAGGGAAATCTGAAGATGTTTATCACTGTTCCAAGGACTGCAAACTTATTAAAGAGTTACTAATAGTGTATTAACAGGACACTTCCTGGATATTAATCAATTTCACTAGGGCCGAAGTTTGTGCCCTATTCAGTATTTGGTATATATATTTGGTTAGTCTGCTGTTTTGATATATCCATTCAATGTGTTGTCCATTTGAAGTTTGACTAGAATGCAGTGGGTAATCTGGAACTTCAGGAAATAGGTAGAGAAATTTCATGGTTTTACAGTCTTTTGTCCCCTAATTGGTTATATGGACAGTAAGTTGATTTTTGGAGAACAATCGGCTAGAAAAATGTTTATTAGATTACAGTTGAAAGCAGAATCCTTCCAGTGCATTTTAATTCTTTGATGTTGATATCTGATTGAACTTCTCAAAGTTTCTTTTTGTATAAATTCTTTTACTTTTGATTGTGTAGTATACCTGTGAATCAGTTTGGTGCGTACAAGATATCTTGAAATCCTCTCCCAATTGAAATTTTCAATTCCCAGTAAATTTCATTTCACACTTTAAATAAATGAACTTTTTCCTGTTTATATTACTGGCACTATAGTCGATCCTTTTTCATTGTATGGGGATTTTTGTATTATTCTTGATTTGGGTTCAAAACTGTTTTCCACACATTTGATTTGATTTGTATTCTCAATTTTCTAGTAAGAAAAGGTTGACAGATCACTGGAGAAAGTTCATACGTCCTTTAATGTGGCGCTGTAAATGGATAGAACTGCAAATTAAGGAATTCAAGTCCCAGGCATTGAAGTATGATAAAGAACTTGCAGAGTATGATAAACTGAAGCAGCTTGCATATGAAATGTACATGGTGGAAGATCTC
The DNA here is from genome assembly GCA_036897625.1 of Pelargonium cotyledonis. Taxonomy (NCBI): domain Eukaryota; kingdom Viridiplantae; phylum Streptophyta; class Magnoliopsida; order Geraniales; family Geraniaceae; genus Pelargonium; species Pelargonium cotyledonis. The sequence goes on from JAYMTA010004911.1 coordinate 2,992, forward strand.
GATGCCAAGGCACTGCCATTTTCTAGTCAAGTGAGACAGAAGAAAGTGATGAAGAGGAAGAAGAGAAAAAGAGTCGAAGAGACAATTGATATGACATCATATCTTTCACAACATAACTTGTTCTCATATTTTGGTATGATGCTAACAGTTACTCTTCATTCTTATTATTATTTTTATTTTTCTCATGAATTAGTCCTATAATTGAATTTGTGTTTTCCAGAAAATAAGAAGGTTGTCGCTGTTCCACCTTTGGATGATGATTGTGGTAATATTGGTAAGATACATGATTGTTCTGTGTCTGGAAGACTGCCTATTGTCTCCCTATCTATATCTTCTTACGGTTTCCTTTTTTATTGTTTGTTTATTTATATTTTTAATGGGAATTTGTCATGTTCTAGGACCCACAAGGTTATTTAGTTTTCCTTGTAATACTTGAATTGCCTACCTTCTGCTCATGTAGTGACTTCTTCAGGTAACAACACTGTCAATGAGAATGACGAATTCAGATTGAATGATGGATGGTCCTCTATTGAATTCAGCAATGGTAGTTCGTTGGAACCAGTCCTTTGTAAGATTGAAGAGGTTCAGTCTCAGGTACGCAAGCTGAAGACCCGAATTGACAAGGTATTGAGTGAGCATCCAAGGAAGTTCTGTTCAATCAATAAGTTGAGCACGCTTGTACCATGTGATGCATTGAACACTTCTGACCAAAGTCCTGCTTCTCCCAAAATTGGAGAGAGAATGCCAGTCAAATCTCAATATAATTCATTGCATCGCATATCTATCCGTAAAAAGGGAGATCTTCCTGTGTCTGAAAGCGCAGGTTTGAATAATGGAGAGGTTACCCCGCTTCCAAATATGGTTGAATTCACAGATCATCCTCAGGCTATGGGTTCATCATATGACAATGTAAGCTTTTCTTCTATCGCATTACTGGTAGCTTTTACTTTTCTAGCTTGCTTCGAAAACGCAACCAGTAATGTTTATGATAATATAAACAAAAAGAAAAGAGGAAAAACTAAATAAAAAAATTCAACATTGCACGATCTGGTTCTTTGCAGACCTGTCATCTGAGAAATGAAGTGAAGAATGTTGAACAAGCAAGCAAATGTTCTTGCAATTGTCTATTTAAAGCGAATTTACTTCTAACACTTGCATTTGATACCATCACGCAGATTGAGGATGAGGTTTTAATACATAATCAAGAAGGGAAGGAAGATTTACATAATTTTGAAACAATTGGAAGTCGGCTGATCAAGAAGCCAAAACAAGAGGATTCAAACACCATTCTTCCAGTTGGGGTTGCTGAAGTTGCTGCTAAGAATTCTTTGCCTTCTGTGAGCTCTGATGCTCAAGCACTTTCAACCTCCAAATTGGATCCAGTTAGATACACAAGACGCCTAGGGAGCCGAAAATCTTGATCTATTAGGTATAAAAGGAGATACTCAAAGGCCCAATTCATTTTAATCATCTTGATCTTAACAATATATGCTGTAAGACAGTTTGTATATGCTACATCTCTCTTTCACTAACGAATTATTTGCATCCGTAAATACAATATGTACAACCGTTCTCGTGTTAATACGTTATTTCCCACTGCCTGTAACGGGTTTGAGTCGACAGAATGTTTTGCTTTAGGTACTGAATCTATCTCCTGTTAAATTCTTCCCCTTTATCAACCAAGCTTTATTTTGTACAAGCCAGTGTTTAAGAAGGGATCATCAACTGGTGTCTGATAGTGGTTTGTGGATTTATAAGTACAGAAATTTATTTGTTTATCTAGAGTTGATAGATTTTATTTGATTTCGTTTGAAATCATTGTACTCCACAAGTCTAAAATCTCTAAAATTGTGAAATGTTGTTCGTATGTCTTAAAATGATGGTCTAATTTCTCTTTGTAAAAAAGGTCTCAAAATTAGATTTACTTTGAAGTTGAGATTAAAAATAATATGGGTACATGTAGTGTAAAGTTACAAAAATACAGGTGTAAAGGACAAATTGGTAGCTATATTGTCACAATTTTGTAGCATGTGCAAAAGTTTGGCGATAAACCGTTGCATGTGCGACTAAGCTCATCCTACAAATTCTCTGTGTCAAATTTGTCACAAACACGTGACAAAGTCTTTTGTAACAAGTTTGCTACGAAATAACTTGAATCATGAAGAGCATTTACTTTTCTCTCGTATATCCAGGGCTCTTCACAACCATTGAGTATATAAGAAATGAACACTATAATCTTCTTGAATCTATTGTACAGTTAAAGAAATAAATTATGGTTCTTGAAAAAAAAAAAATCCAATGCCAGATATTTTGGAACCCTTATGTCTTGATAAGCTTCGGTCAACAGGGCGACTTTATTTTCTTCTACCTATCAATGATAGACAACCGGCTTGGCTATAATTTCGTATCGAAAAGTAATGGTTCCTATGCTCTATTTGTAGCAATAGACTCCCTTCAAGCTCATGTTGCATGTGCAAGAGCCAAAGGGACTCTTATGTTTCTCATCGAAAACCTGTGGCTTATTATAAAAGTAGGGCAAGACAACTGTCAATCATATAGATAGAAATCAAATGAAAAATAAGAAGACCCGGCGATTCTGGCCTTCCAAAGTATTCATGTTCAACATTCCTCCAAGACCAAGTCTCTTTGCAATTGATCAATTGAAACTGCACGAAACTCAAGAAGAGGTGTTTTCAAATGAGCACATTAATTCTAACTTTAAAGAACTGATTGTGACTATATCGTTGGATAATATGGAAGAAGAGTCTGTATCAACAATATCTTCATATATCTTTGCAGATTATAAATGGGAGAGGAGTTTGAATTCAACTTAACTCTTGGTTAACAAAAAATAGCACCTCATGCTCAAGAGAAGTCGTTTTAGGGGTATACAAATGCTCAAACATCCAAAAATCTTCATAGAAACATCAAGTTATGCCGCTAACAGAGGTTCAAACCAATGGAACGCTTCATTTCCCTCTTCGTTTCCCAACCATGACAATACCTCCCATTCAAATCCTTTCATGTCTAATTTATATCCTTATGTCTAGTCTAATAAGAGGTGTGTTTAGTTTTCAATTGTGTTGTGTTTAGATTATATGTACTGTTATGGTTTTTCATGTAATTTTGGTTTATTTTATATATTAGTAAAAGTTCGCTACGAAAATCTTCGTATATTAATTTTGGGATAAAAGTTTTTTTGGTACTCAAACTTTAGCCCCAAGCCTAGTCTAGTACTTACACTTTTATTGTACTAGAGAGTTAGTATCCACACTTTTATCTTACACCCAATTCGGTACCCACTGTCAACTTCCGTCAATCTCACCGTGAAGTGCTGAGCTGACATGCTAATATGGAAAATATTGTCTACGTGGCATCCACGTGAATATTATTTAAATTTTAATTAAAAAAATCTCTCTCTCTTCCAACTCACACTCTCTCTCCCGCGCCTTCATCGACGACGACGACGATGGACGATGCCGAACTCAGCGGGCTTCAAGCGGCGTCTGACATCTAACACGATTCTTCGCGGGCGCTTCCAGAGCCACCGCCAACAACAGACCCCCACTCTCTACTTCGTTTCTCTTCCTCCATCGCCTTCCTCCTCCACTAGAGATCTTCTCCGCTAGTGCTTCTAGAGCCACCGCTGATCCGCTGCCTCGCCCCTGCGCCTTCATCAACGACTTCATGGGTCGCCAATGGAGCCTTATCTCTCCTGATTATTGACGTTGATTGAATCAAGCAGGTTTTCAAATATTATAGAAAAGTAAGTACGAGTGTCGTATCCACAGGGAAGGAAATATCAATAATCAGAAATAGAAAAACTCTAGTGGTTCGGATAAACAATTTTGGTTGATGTAAAATCTATTGTAAAATTAACTAAAACAAGTAAGAAAATAGAAGAGAAATAATCAAGAGAAAGCAATCTAAGAATTCAGAGTTCACCAATTGCATCAAGGTTTAGAGTTTTAAGCATGAATTAGGGATGTCCAAGCGATTCTACGCGAGCTATGCAAACTCTCTCTCGAGGCGAATGCATGTCCCAATCTGTGCTAAACCTAATCGTTCCCTCATAGAAAGTTTAGAATGAGTTAGGCCAGTAGGATGAATCTTAAATGCCTCACACTAAGAATAAACTCTATCTCTAGGCGATTACCTTAATGTGTTTGATTGATAGGTTCTTGCAACGTATTATCTTTCTCGAGGCTAATTTGTTGTCCTAAGGGCGAGATATTGAATCTCTTCAATACATGCAGTAGGTTTATATCAATCAAAGCACCTAATAAATATTATTCATGTATTCAAACTATTAAAACCCTAACAATTGGCTACACCCTTCATCCTCGGATCAAGGGGGTTTAGTTACCCATAATAATGTAACAAACACCGAACAATAATGAAAACATGAATTTCATTCAATAAAGTTAAGAGAAATGTTACACAATTTGTGAGTAATAATCTTCCTTGGAGCTTCTCTAATCTCTTCCCAATAGTTCCCAACTCAAAACTATGAATAAATCCCCTAATCTAGTGTTTTTACAAGTCGTAAATAGCCCTAAAACTGAAGCAAAATCGGAATAGGAAAGTAAATATGCGTGTAACACACTCTGCGACACACCCTGCGTGACCCGTGTTACAACCCATGTCAATGGGAAACAAACACGGCTTCAAATCTCCGATGGACACGGGTTGCTACACACCCTGCGTGACCCATGTTGAGACCCGTGTCAGTGGGCAGCAAAGGTTGGCCTTTGTATTTTGGTGGACATGGTCCGTGTCAAGCATGACACGACCCATGTTGCTGCTTGAGACCTCTCCCGACTTGTTAGACTCCTTCTTTCCTCCATTCGAACGCCCCAAACAACCTAAAATACAAATAAAAGGCCTGCAAAATAATAAAACATACAAGATAAAAGTGAGAATAAAACAACATAAATATGTATCAAATTGTGCACGCGTCAGCTAATAATAATAAGTATTAGCTTTAAGATATGACAATAACTATTTTACATAGATTATAACATCATGCTTATATAAGAGTTACAACCTCCATGGGTTTTCAATTTTCTCAATGTGGGATTCTTACATAACCTCAAAATTTTAAAATATTATCTATTCACTTCATAATTTCCTCTCTCTTTTTGTTCTCCAAGCTAATATTTTATCGTTGTGGTGGAGGCATTGGAGTTGTGGGTGGAGTCAAATCAACGTCATTTTCGATCTCTACACAATACTAAAGCAAATATATCTGCACACATTTCAATGTCAATATTAGGTTTTTGATCTTGAATTTTACTTCTTCGTTGATAGGTTGATTGCAAATCGATTAAATTTAATTAGTTGATTGAGACTTTCGAGAATCTTGATGTTTTGGGTGGTAAAGGTAATGTTTTTCTTAGGCATTGCTTGAAGTTTGGTGGGGTTGGCAACACTCTTATCTTACCATCTTTAAAAAAATTATCTTCTTTTATATGATTAAATTTCTTAATCCATTCGAATTAAATGTAATTGATTATTTAAGTTGATATATTCGATTGGATGAACAATTCGACTATTTAATTGATTATTTCTCACATCTCATCTCTAAATAGATGAACAATTCAATTTGTAATAAGTTAGTATAGTTAAAAAAATTTCAGACATCTCACATCAGATTTATAATCATATAAGTAATATTTTTTTAACAAATTTTGTTATACTACGTACTTGTGCAACACACGAGGTCAAATACTAGTATTAATTAAACAGTGAGAACGTAAGATCACACAAACAAAAATCATACCTCAAAAAAAGAAAAATCACATAACGCTCAAAAAAGTTGAGCATCCACATTAATAAATAAAAAAATTAAAATTCAATTATGCTTTGTTCAGATTCGGTGACCTAAGAAGCAATTGTAATGTTGAAAACTTTCGGACACATATTATTCGAACACGATATCAGGTGTCTACATCAACTTTTTTTTCGTTTTATACCATGGGGTTCTTGAGAGGGCCCACATATTGGCGGTTGACACATTTAAGCCATTTACCACACTCAGACTAATCCTCATTCGAGGTTTGTTCACAGTTAAAGCCTTCACCTCTCTCTCATGTGTGTGTTAAGCGGGGATCGAACGCAAGCGCTCTTCCCACGATTTCAGGTGTCTACATCAACTCTTTGAACAGTCAAACAAATCAATTTAGGCTAATAAAACATTAATTAACTCTCAAAAATTACCACTTTGCCTATGAAGCTTCCTATTTATTCCAAAAATACCCCTAAGTCACTTGCACACAGTTTCTCTCTACAATTACACTGATCTACTCACGTTTCACATAATTAAGACGTTAACTCATAAGTTTGAGGTAAAACCTAGCTAGACCCCTAGATTTTGCGTAACAGTGTGCTGCTTGTTAGTGTCCTAGCCTTTTTCTTAGACCCTCGACTGAGTGTCCAAAGCAACTAATGCTATGCTCAATAAAGTATAAACGACTTGAGCTATGACCAAGCAACACCCTAACCAAGGAGAGAAATCTGAATGTTTGATGATTCATCGTCAACTTTTGCAAGTCCAAAAGTGTTACCGAACAAGACCTTAGAGTGTAAGACCTTGTTATTGTTGCATGCTCCAATTGATGAGAATTGATCTTGGATTTTGATCTTGCACTGTAATATATACGTTGACTTTACGTAGGGCTAATGAAAAAGAAACCAATATATATATAATACTGCAGTATGTTTGTTTGTTTGTTTTGCACTGTAGTATGTTTGATCGTTTGTTTTGCTTTCGTTTGATTTCTCTCTCTCTCTCTCTCTCAAACCGACCATTTCATTTAAGGGATAAAGATTTTTTAGTACCCAAACTTTAGTCAGATACTCAATTTAGTATCTAAATTTTTATTATACCCAATTTAAAATCTAAATTATTATTTTATACTTAATTTGGTACACACCCTCAATTCCACCTGAAATGCTGAGCTGGATAATTATGTCTACGTGGCATCCACATTGATATTGATGAATTTTAATTTTTTTTTTAACTCTCGCGAGCTCTCCTCTCTCGCCGTCCTCCTAGCTCCGAGCAGGGTCAGCCGACCTCCTCGTCTCCAGCAACAACGGCAAACACAGGCAAAGCAACCACAAACGAGAGCCCCTGAAACCCTAATCTTATTTGATTTTTTTATATCAGTAATGGAATCAAACCCCAATCTGGTGACCCTTCTCTCGTTGTTATGGGGGAAATCGGAGTACAACAAGAGGGACCAGATAGAGTCGTCGGATGGCGGAGGCGTCTGCACGAGATGGACATGCAACAAAGATACCTAAAACTGAAATTGAATTTTCGGAGATTGAGTTTGACCAGACATGAAGATGGAGTTTGTCCGTTGATTTGCATCCCGTGTTTGGGTCTGGTCATTCCCAAATATCTGAGGTCGGAGTATCGATGGAGTTACCTCTGAGCGGCAATAAGGAGTCATCGCATTTGTGGCCGCCGATGCTGCCTCGGAGGCTTCGACGGGGGCTGCTTTTGGTGGGGGGTCCTTGAAAATTCACTCCCTGTTCTGGTTTCATTTCCAAATTTTCTTCTTTTCTTCTCTGGGTTTTTCAATGTGGTTTTTTCTAGAAAGGAATTTCACAAAATTGGTACTTTTTTTCTGGAAGTATTGAATCGATCGATGCTTGTGTTGTTGCTTGGATGGTGAGAATATTAAGTAATAAACAAGAACAGAGCTAGAACAAGAAGAAGCTAAAAAAAGTCGCAATCATGATCACTTGTAATCTGTTTCCATTGGTAGCAGCAGCTCCAATTTGCATTTCAACATTTTGTTGGGTTTTCAGATCTGCAAATTAAATATGGTTAATGGAGTTCAACGGTGAAGAGATGGGATGAGATTTTTTTGTTTTGTTTTATTTTTATCTTTTGTGTTTGTATTTCAAAATTTCAAGTTAGCAAATTAATTTTGACACATCATAAAAAAACAATACAACTAAGCATCCAATCATAAAAAATTGTACACATCAGCACATGACACGTCACATGACATTTTTGCCACCTACGCAAGTTATTTTTTCAGTGCGACACTAATTTAGTCACGTCAGCCAGACTTAACGCCAAATTTGATGGGAGTTGACGGTAGGCATCACATTGGGTAAATTTTGTAAATTAAGATACTCAATCAAGTATAAAATAAAAGTCTGAGTACTAAATTAGACACAATAAAAATTTAAGTACTAAATTAGATACACTAACAAAATTTAGGTACTAAAAAAATCTTTATCCCTTCATTTAAACAAATGATGCAAATTCCAAAGCAACCCACAAAAAGAATATTAATAAATACAAAAACAAAACCAAGAAAACAACTCCATTATCATTACCTTAAATGACTTAATCATCAAATAATTTCATAAATAATTTTTAGTTTACGTTCTCCCTTAGAAGTGTTAATGTCTTGGGCTGAAGTTTTTTAGTAATTTGTATTATATTAATTATAAATATAAAATAGTCTATTGACTACTCCAAGTTTGTCATACAACACGACAATCTAAGCCGTTATGTTATTTTTTTTATAGGATTAATGGTTCTCTTAATTAATTTATTTATTATCTCTCTAAAAAATTATTTATTTATTAGATATGGGGAAATTGCAAATGACCACCATAATCTATTGACTTAAAACAGATGAGTTCTTAAAAATTTTTTTCAAAGCAGATGAGTCTCTATAACTTTTTTTCAAAACAGATGAGTCTCTACAACTTGTTTTCAAAGCAGATGACCACCTAAAACTTTTTTTCAAAGCAGATGACCACCTAAACTTGTAAATGATCATTTCGTCAGTTAAATCTAACTGAAAATCACATTCTTTTATCATATGTCAAGCACATGACTAACTATTATATATATTACCAATTTTGCCCTTATTTTGTTTAAAGATAAACATTCATTTATCTTTTTTGAATGTTTGAATATTTCGGAAACCATATCATGATTCTGGTCACCAGAGTTTGTTATGAAAAATAAACAATCCTCAATTCATAAAAAAATTTAGCCATGTCGAATATGTGTTCATATGGAAGTTGGGTTTT
>JAYMTA010004912.1:0-12059 GCA_036897625.1 Pelargonium cotyledonis
TTTCTTAACAGTACATGTACCATATTGATACTTTATCCTTTTATTAAACAATAACTAGTTATAACTTGAGTTGTGTCAAACACCTTACGTTTGACTAAGTTTCAATCTATACTAAAAGCATAAATGTTTTTATTTACTAATTTTATATTAAAAATAATTAAAAAAATGTTTTAATATAAACTAAAAATATTTATTAAAAAAATATAAACGGTTCTGGACAACTAAACAACCATAAACATTAAACATTCCTGGAAAGTGCTAAAACTGAACTGAAGATTCATATTCACCACTTTTCAAAGCTGTATGATTCCCTGTAATCTCAGTAATAAACAACTTGTTTTCTTTCTGAATGTACTCTTCACATTGCAAAGAATATTTACTTTGTCAGAATTGACATTAAAAAATATGAATCCAACAACATCATCAACATCAAGACAATAATATCAAATAAACTAGTTATAATTTTATTATATCAAACCAAAAAAACAATATAGACTCTGATAAACTCTGATAATTCTGCTACCTAAAGATAGTATCAGACACTACAGTGCCTGAGGAACAACATTGTATTGAAAATGTAATAACCAACAACATGATCTGAAAACAGGAAAAAGAATATGTAATGAAAGATAGTACTGTGTTTCTTGAGTATTGAATCTACCTCAACTCCCTCCAGGGCACTCCATATGCATTTTCAGCTTTTTATGCCACAGCAGGCATGTCCTTCAACCACGGGTCGAGTGGCTTGCCAATGGAGTACACGATGAACCCGATGCTCCTCAGCTTCTCGACATCCACAACGTTCCGGCCATCAAACACATATGCTGGTTTCTGCATATTGTCGTACACTTTCTTGAAATTGAGATTCTTGAATTCATCCCACTCGGTTAGGATGCAAACTCCATGGGCGTCTTTTGTTGCAGAGTAGGCGTCCCAGACAACGCTCACTTGTTGCTTGGTGGCTGTTGGGCTCACGGGTTGGAGGTGGCGAGGATGGTCCCAGTCGAACTTTTTCATGGTGAGGTCTCTCTGGATTTGGTCTTCGGTGACCTGAGGGTCGTAGATGCTCAGCATTGCCTTGTCTCCTAGCAGTCCTTTGCAGACGTCAATGGCTGGGGTCTCCCTGGTGTCGCCGGTGTCCTTCTTGAAGGCGAATCCCAAGATGGCGATCTTCTTGCCAGAGACTGTGTTGAACATGGAGGACACAACCCGGTTCACAAAACGGGTTTTTTGGTAGTCATTGACCTTGATCACTTGTTTCCAGTAGTTAGCAACCTCTGGAAGGCCATTGCACTCACAGATATAGACCAAGTTCAAGATGCCTTTTTGAAAACATGCCCCGCCGAAACCCACGCTGGCATTCAAGAACTTTGGCCCAATTCTCGTATCTTTGCCAACAGCATGCGACACCTCAGCAACATCTGCACCGGTAGCCTCACAGAGAGCTGACATAGCGTTCACAGACGAGATCCTCTGTGCCAAGAAAGCGTTGGCAGCGAGCTTGGACAGCTCAGCGGACCAGAGATTGGTGCATATGATTCGGTCCACGGGAACCCAATGAGAATAAACATCTTTCAAAGCTTGAATAGCCTTGGCACCAGCTGGGGTTTCCCGACCACCAATGAGAACACGATCGGGACTAAAAAGATCCTCAATTGCAGTTCCTTCAGCCAGAAATTCCGGGTTTGAGAGGATCTGGAAGTTGATTCCTTTACTGTTGTGAGTAAGAATCTTCTCAATTGCCTCAGCTGTTTTCACTGGCACAGTTGATTTCTCGACCACAATTTTGTCAGATTTCGATACATCAGCAATCATACGAGCAGCACTTTCCCAGTAAGTCAAATCAGCAGCCTTGCCCGCTCCAAGACCCTGGGTTTTGGTCGGGGTGTTGACTGAGACAAAGACTATATCAGCCTCGCAAACATGCCTCTCCACATCAGTACTAAAAAATAGGTTTTTGCCTCTGCACTTCTTCACTATATCCTCGAGACCAGGCTCGTAGATTGGAAGCTGATCACTGTTCCAAGCATTGATACGAGGAACCGAAATGTCAACCACAGCTACCTCAATTTTGGGGCATTTGAGTGCAATCACAGCCATGGTCGGACCGCCCACATACCCGGCCCCAATACAGCAAATCTTCACCATTTTTACTAGCTAACGCCTACATGTAAGATCAAGTTCAGGTTCAAGAAAACAATTTAAGCAAATTCATTTCAAAATACACGACTACGACAACCATAACATAGGTGAACACCATTTATTTGCTTCATTATATGACCAGAAAACCCGATTAGTGCATAAATTTGAAGCGATGCATCAAACACAATGTTCCTAAACCACCACAAATGTGTACAACAGATTCATAAATTCGAGAGCAAGATCCAAATCAAAGCATGTGCATTAACAGCAAAAAAACAAGTTTGTGAGAACCATCAGATCTAATCTAACTTGAAACTACAATTAGCAATACTGACACTACACTTCAATTCACAACTCAAAGGAACCAAATCAGATCACTCAAAAGCAATCAAAACCAGAACAGAGCAAGCAAGTAATTCAGCAAAAACTATCAGATCCACAGCAAAAAAATCCCAACAAACAACAGATCTGTCCAGATTCACTCACCAAACAGAGAAACCACCTCCCAATACCACACTAACCCAAGCAGAACCCACAACACCAAACCGCTAAAGCAACAAAATGACAGCAAAATAAGCCCTACCCAGATCAGAAAAACACAAACTTGAATTGCCCATTTCAACAAACAAACAAAACATGCAAGCAGCTACTGATTCTCAGTACAAGCACACTCAAAACCCATCAGCGAAAACACTTGAAAATGATAAAAGTACCTCAGAAAATGATGGAAAAGAGAGAGATCTGATCTGATGAAGATACGAAGAAGAAGAAGATTGAGACAAGGATAGAGAAGAAAACGGAGAAGGAGGTTCTTGTGGCGAAGACTGAGAAGATCTGAGAGCAATTTCAATGAATATATATAGTCATCATCTGGGTCCTAAGATCTAACAACCAAAGGTTTCAATTTGTTTTGTACATTCAACACGTTTTCGTTTTCTCGTAACACATCATCATCAATCCCTCTACCAAACAACAGATTACAGACTAATTAATTTATTTATTTAATTTTTTATTTGTAATACGAGTAAAATATTATTTTATTCCTCCAACTATTTATTTTATACTAAATTGATATCAAATTTGATTTTTATTTCATTTTGCTCTGTCAATTATGTTATTTTTATTTTGAATTGATCCAATTTATAAATGGTTTATGTTTTCTGAATACTCGTTTTACTTAATTGGTCCTATCTCGTCTTATTCTTGAAATGGAGCTGTTAAAATAGACTGATCCGTTTTACTTAACCGTCGTTGTGGCAATCATATGTCGTAGAAATTTGCAAAATTTACAACTATAGTAATTTTAAAAATAAAATTGTAACATTGAGGAAAGAAATTGTACAAAATTGATATAACAGCCAATATTTCTTCATCACACAATTTTGTTTCAAATTGATCTCATAAGAAAATTAACCTAATTTAAACGTCACGTGGAAATCGTCACCTCAACAAAAAAAAATGATATGCCAACTTAACTTGACAACATAAGTAGACTAGTTCGAAACAAAATAACATAGTTTAAGACTACGTTAGAACAATATAGATAATTTGAGGATCAAATTAGAACAAAAAATATAAATTGGGTACCTAATATAGAACAAAATATTTAGCCGAAGGATTTAGGGGCTAAAATAAAACTTTTTCCACATATTTATTATTTTTACAATTAATGAAAATTTCCAATGCAATAAAAATAAATTGTATTTTTTTTTTCTTCTTCTAGAAGGAGAAGTTAATTTAGGTTATTTTTTTTTTGTAAATACAAAAAATTGAAGTAGTTTTTATAAGTTGTTTTAGTGAAGTTGAACCATAAATGTAATAGCTCTTGACCATTAAGTGAAGAAAATAAATTTACTTGATTTTCATTATAAATGCACCAATTAATAAAAGATTGTGTAATGGTAAAAAATTGTATAAATAGAAAATATAGTGAAGACTGTTACGTGCAATGTGATTATGGGTAAAAGTTGTTGATTATATACTTAGAAGGGATTGAACATATTTAGATACACAATGATAAAAATATTGACAAAATTGAATTACAAAAATAGAGTCAATAGATTTAATACTATAAACGAGAGTGATACAACGAATCTTAATGTAGCAAAATGAATTTCAAGACTCAGTTAAAAAAGGAGAATGTTTTAATTTGGTACCTTATATATACATATTGTTTTAAATTGGTATCTAATTTTATTTTTGTTTCTATTTGGTTTTCAAATTATTGATATCGTTCTAATTTGGTATCTAAACTATTTATTTTTATTCTAAATTGGTCGATCTCAAGTGACATATGTTTTTAACTTTATTTTTCTAGAAAACAAATATCGGATATGATAATTATTTTGACGTTGCTAACAGATACAAAAACAATACAATATTTGTTGTGCACTCACTTAGTTGAAGGAGTGTCGCACTAATATGTCGTATTGTATTGTTGTATCATCTTCTTCTTCAACTAATTGAATATGCAAAAAATGTGACATTGTTTTTTTTTTATTTGTATCCATTAGTCATGCGGAAAATACCATATCAGATATTTATTTTCTAAAGAAATGGAAAACTAAAAAGCAGAAGTCACTTGAATTGATTTGATGACACACCTACATGTAAGACCAATTTGAAACAAAAATAAATAATTCATGTACTAAATTGGAATGATATTAATAGTTTGAGAATCAAATAGAATTAAAAATCAAATTAAGTACCAATTTAAAATAATATGTATAGTTAAGATACCAAACTGAAACAACATTAATAATTTAAGTACCAAATAGAAACAAAAATTAAATTAGATATAAATTTAGAACATTATATATAATTGAGGTACCAAAATAGAACATTCTCCATTAAATAATGTCTCGTAAACAACATACAGCTTTTCAACAAATTTGCTATTGTTACTTTTTAATTTTGTATTTATAAATAACTCAAAACGGTTTCTTTATGATTTTACTTTTAGTGCATTGATTGGAAAATATCTTGTAATGGTAGATCAATTCTAAATGTAGAAAATGTAGTTAAAATTGTTACGTGCTTTGCAATTATGGGTAAAAGTTATTGATACATCGTATAAAGATCTTGTGGAAGAGACTGACATGCAAAATGACAATTTTGTGGGTGCTAAATTTTGATCTTTTAGTATGAAAATTAATGACACCATGAATTGAAACGCAATTGACTTAATGAAACATATTATTCAACTAACAATTAAATATCAACATCTCAATAAATAAGTCTTTCACGAGTCTTGTTATTTTAGTTAACATCCAACATTTGGAATGAGGCATAAGAAAATTGTTTGCGACCTTTCTCACCATAAAATGGTGATTTTCGTTATAAATGTTTGTATACTCTAAGAGCTTCTTGATGATTATGTGAAACGAAATCTTTATTTTTTTATTCATAACATCTACGTACATTTAAACGAAATAACTTAAACAAAACCTAAAATTATTAAATGTTTTTGTGTGTGTAACATACAAAATATAGATGGGTCTAATTCAACTTATTACATTTAGTGAAATTCTTATTTCATCGGCGGCGCGAAGGACAATAAAATGTTTTAAATTTTGAGAATAATGAGCTGGCCGAATATGTTAAATTTAGCTATTTTAGTGGCGATTTTTATCATAGCAAAAAATGTGATTAACAAAGAGTGTTTGTGTAAAGAGAACTTTCAATTTATGAAGTCTTCATAACCACATTATGCAATGTAACGTAATTAAGGAAAAGCCAAAATGTAAGGAAATGAAGGGTTGGGGACAAAGATTGAGTAATATAAAAGACAATATAATTTTAATTATTACAAATATAAAACAAAATGGCGGTTGAGGCACAAATTTGAAGCAAAGGGCTTCAATAAATATTTTAAGAACAAAAAGGTTGTTCATATGCATATAAAAAAAATGAAATTGAAGAAATAATAATTAGAATTAGGTTTGTGAGAATGAGAATATTGAGAGAATAAAAAAGTCAAACGTGTTGGACACTATAAGTTCATTAATTTGGAGATTTAGTGAGAAAATTGAAAGTGGCCCAAAACAGACCTTTGCTTTCAAAATATTTCACTTCTTTGTGTAGCAAGTTATATATTAAAAAAAAAAAAAAACTTGTTTTTGTATGGGAAAAAATTGACTTGAATGAATGGATGGGAGCATCATGTATATGTTTTATTTGTTTTTGTACTAGTAAATATGGGGAAACAAGCCTCATCGACGCATCCCTCTCGCCGCCTCACTGCCGCAGCCGCCGTACCGTCGTTGTACCGTCACGTGCTGCCTTGCTGCCTACGTCCTTCCTTGGTTCACTCACCGCCACCAGATCTCCACACCGCCGCCGCCGCCGCCTCTAAAACCTTTGATGCCAAAAACCCTAAAAAAACACTACCAATGAGGGCAGAATACCTACTGCTAACTAGAGCAGAATGCCCACTTTTTTAGAAACCTAAAGAATATTAGCGATGTAAGAAACTAACATATAACTGGACACAACTATATTATCAAAAATATAATATAAAAAATTAAACAAAGCCAACGTGTGAAAACTTGACAATTCATGGTGCAAAACTAATTTATCGAAGAAGGTGAAAACATACATGTAACTTACCGTACCAAATGAGTGTAAACATACATTTCATTTATTAATTTCCTACTATTACTAGTAAAGTCCTAAAAAAAGTGTTGGTTAGAGAAATAGAAGTTACAATTTTTAAGAAAGATATATTCGTCGTTTAAAAAAAGAAAAAAAGGAAAGATATATTTGTGTGTATGTATGTGATGCTTTTACTTAGTATATCTTATCTCGAGAGATAAATTTTAATTTAACAATTTAAAAAATATATTGAGAAGGAAATAAATTAATGTACCGTACATCTCAAGGTTGACCCTCTTATAACCCTATGAATGGAATAAAAGCAAAAGAGAGTCATTAAATTGACAAGTATTTCAAGTTAAGTTGAATATTAGATGCGAATTGGTCCATGCTGAATTAAGTGTGAGAGTTTTGTTTTGTTTTGAAAGAAAGTGGGTTCGTTAATTTATATCAACACATCACATAAATCCGTTCGTACAAAAATTAGGCGAAAAGTTAGAACTCACATACATTTCGAGCTAGTAAGTAAAAATCTAGACCTATGTATAATCTTTCTTGAGTAATAAGCTATGTATAATCTTAGACATTGACAATAAACTGAATTTTGGACTTTAATATATCAATTTGGATTACATAAAACAGACTTAATCATCTAAAACTCAGCAGCCCCAAATACTCAAAAGATCCCAGTCCAAAATCTGAATTACCAGTTCCACCAAGTAATAAAAAAGATTGAGTGATCATATTCATGCACGTTTAGCTCGTGTTGGTCTAAAGAATGACTGTGTTGTATGAGTTCATACAAACATTACCCATCTAAATATCATACAAAAAGACGCATGTTTTCGAAGGTCAACACGTCAAGATTCAACATCTGAAGTACTCAAACTCTAAAACCTATTCCATATATGTTCATGTCGAGTTACGAGTTAAAAGACAGGAATTTCAGCTCTACTTGAAACCAAACCTAAACTTAAAAACTTGAGATATGTCAAATGTAAGTATGTTCTTCACCATATCCAAAACAAGGTAGAGTCAACTGAATTGAATACTACATTTTAAACTTGCCTAAGTTAAACTAATCAATTTAATCTACCGGCCCATTTCTATATAAAACATTTCAGGGATAATGCCTGAATCTAATCTTTCACAGGAAATCACGATAATTTCTCTACAAAGTTCAAATGCTCAAGGCTCCAAATCATATTTCAATGCATGTATCAGAATTAAGGATCTGCATCAACTAAGGGGTCTATGATATGGTTAGAGTACAAACTCAAAGTTGCGCCAGATGATAAACATAAAATAATGCAAAATTGCGACCATACAGTATAGAAAACCTCGGAATCAACCTCACTCAAGGATCAACTACAAATACGCCCAGCTACTTGGTCAAGATCACGCATGCCACTGGATGTAATTCTTCTTCCACTGGAACACCACAAAAGAAACATAAGTACACCTACAAGCTATGACATACAAACATGACAACATGTGGATGAACTAAGTCCACTACATTGCAACATTTACAAACTAGGCCAGGGTGACAGAGGCTAATCAGTCTCTTAGCAACGTCATGTGGAAAAAAAAAAGATTCCATCTATACCAATTCAAACCAACATATTTCAGAGAAGGAGAATATAATCTATGGTCACTCACCCCTTGGTATCAATGTTGACGATGTTCAAATTCTGCAATTGTTGTAGAATATGTCGGGCAATGGAACCACTGCTCTTGCAAAAGTGGGGTGGGCGACTTCCATTTCTCTTACTCCCACCATATATTCTTCGGAAAGCACCAACTCCAAGACCCTGCCTCAAGTAGATTTTCCTTGCCACGGAAGCTGAAATAGATTTATTTTTTTAAATATTAAAAATGAACAAAAAGTAAACACGTACAAAATGCAAGTGCACACAGCATACATGGGCCAAATCACACTAGCACACAAGAAGACCGAAAGATAGGAAGGGGCACTTACCGGCTCTGATGTAGTACCAATCCGGGTCATATGGAGCAAGCTCCTTGAATGTAGCAGTCTTCACAATATCAGTCCAGTGAGGAAGCTCCATCTGTCCATACATAAGTATTGGGGGAATACAGAACCAGAGAGTACTAAGAAAATTAGACAAAAAAATGTGTGTTTACATCAATGATTAGGATTTCCCTTTTTAATACAATATTCAAATGTACATCAATCAATAACAAACAAGTTAAAATTAAAAGAGCATCAAACTCATATTGGGCCATGAGATGATTGTGCCTGATTCCATACGCATATGATCTATCATACATTTAAAAAAATGTTTCGAGCATTTCCTAATTTCAAATTGACAAGCGTAGTAAAGATGTTAGAAAGCAAAACCTACTACCTAAGGACAGTTACAATTACCTCAATCTGCTGCAAAATTTATTTCCAGACACACAACAAACAAACAAACAACCAAGTTTTCTTATTCAGGAGAGCCCTCATATTATCTGCCTATGGTCCATAAGCCATATATCACAAACAGCTGTTTCAATCATGTCATACTATCTCTAATAGAACCCATGTCCTTTAACTATATTGTGTCGTGTCACTACACTGAAACTACTACTAACTCAAACCCATACATATACACCCATTTTCTTGCAAGTACTTTTATACTTGTGCCCATAGCTCAATTTTTCTACCTATGTACTTCTTTAGCTTTTAATGTATCTTTATGCAGCGACCTCAATCTCGGGGTTGACACTCTGCCATTGATGTCCACGGCCCCAATATGGCTCAATATTTCTTCTATTCATAACCCATGGCATGGTGCTGAAGATATAATCAGCCCCAATCCCCATAACATCTATTTTTACCAGACATTGCAAACATTTTACCCACAAGATGACAAGAGGATTAAATGCTTCCATCTACATTAGTGGAACACAATTATACATGACAAACAAAAAGCCAATCTAATCAATGAGCTAGACACAGACTAAGACCAGAACTCTAGACCCTCCAACAATAGTTCATACCCCAAGGCCAGGATCCCAACTCGCCCAAATGAATTACAATTTTATTTACTCGTCCAAGGACTAGAGATTAGAACACTTCGTAAGCTAAACAGAAACTAGTAGCACAAGGAAATAACTGCTAAGCAAGAGATCACAAAAATAACTGCTAAGCTAACCTCTCGTGGGTACCAAAAAAAAATACAAAAAATGAATCTTTCATCAGCAGAACCACCGTAGATGCATAAACAGTTACTAAATCACCAATCACAAATTACACATCCACTCAACAGTCTGGAACAGAAATGATGAGCTGTCCATTGTAGATCAATCCAATCATGACCTCCATGCCAGCAGAAAAACCTAATGCTACTTAATATATACTATATTATCAGATTTTAACATCATCGAGTGAGGATAAAAAACAAGCAGAACACAAGCAGATGCAAATTAAATTATACAATCTGAAACGTAAGCATATACAGAGAGCACAGATCGAAGCAGACATGTAAGAAAGGGTTATAAGTAGAAATAGATACCTTGCCCGAACGCTTGAGATGTGCAGAATAAGCCCTGACGAACTCGTGCGGGGACACGTCCTTAACTTTTGTTCCTGTCGCCATTGTTCTCAGCTTCACTCCAATGCTTGATGTGCCGCTTCTGAGTCCAGCCTCTTTTCTCCCTCTCCCTCTCCCTCGATCGCTCTTCCTAGGGTTTCGTCACAGGTGTTGTGTTGTGTGTCCTATATATCAGCTGGTAACTATGCTCTTCTGGGCCTGCCTATATAACATGTTGGGCCCATAATTTGTCCGATTTGTTTGTGTTGGGCCTAAAACGGGCCCGGCTAGTTTATATCGATCATGTACTAAGCTTCTACACATGAAAAAACCATGGTTAGTTCAATTACTAAAGGGTAAACCGCCACCATCATCTATGTATTTGTTGAAATTTTAGGATTGGTCATCGAGTAGTTTTTATATGTATCTAACCTTTATACTTTTTGAAATTTTGGTTTTGATTCAAATAGCATGCTACTGCCGGTCTTTTACGTCCACGTCGGCAAGAACGCTATGTCACCTGTCCACGTCATATTTTTTTCAACGTCACCCTTCCAGCTCATTTGGAGGTATACTGATCAAACGGTAAACCCACATATACATGTGGCTTTACCTCCAAGTTTATTACCTCTGTCTGGGCGGTGGACTCTTTTAATTGTGAGGTATACCGGTCAGACAGTAAGCCCACATATATATGTGAGTTTACCTCCAAGTTGTTATCTCTGGATGAGCAGTGAATCTTTTTATTATATTATTTTTTTACATTAAGGGTAATATGATCACTTCATAATAATACCCTCCTTTTGGACACTTTTACCAAATAATAATTTTTGTTTTCAAACTACTTCAACACATTCTTTTACCAAACAAAACTTTTATTCTCTATAAACAATATAAACTACTTTCAGCTAGACATGAAGTAGATTTACCAAACAAGTCATTAGATGTAAATTCATGGGCAGACAATAGTCCAAATGATATGTATCAGTGTATGGTTAATGTTATGTTATTTCTCGTGCATTTAACTTTGAGCTGAAATCACGTTTAGTAAATGATCTTTTATTCTACCAGAGTTAGTACTCATAGTTTAATTTTGTACCTAATTGAGTACCCCCCGTTAACATCCCCGTTAACTAGCTGACGTGGTAGTTAATTTTTTTCCGGTGACCAGCAAATTCAAGGCAATAATTTTTCGGCGATCTGAAAATCTAAAAACTTCAAAACCATTTCCCAAATCAAACTGAACTTTTTATTTAAAATCCAAAGTCATTACAAATCAAACCCTTAAGCCCATAAACCAAACTAAACTCTTAAAATCCAAATCAAACATTCAGATTTGAAGATTAAACCTATACTAAACCCTCATTTCTTACACTTGGACTCAGCCTTTAACGGCTTCGAACTCTTCTCGACACATGCCGCAAGACCGTAGAACACGAGCAGAAGATGAAACAGTGTCTGATCTGGCCGACAACATGAACTCTCCCAGATCTGACGACGATGGCATGAACTCGCCGGAATCACGAGCACGACACCGCATAGACGATCACCGGCTCTTCCACGCTGAGGAGAATCCACGAATCGCCGACGATGGCATGAACTCGCCTAGATCTGATGATGACGATGATATCTCGTATTTTATTCGAGATTCTAATCCTAAATTCTAGCTATTCTAGAGCTTGTTACTCGGTTTTCATCATAATTCCATCATATTTTACCATATTTGTGCTTAAATGTTGAGAATTGGGTTATGTGGTGATTTTGAGCCTATTTTGGCTTGTTCTC
>JAYMTA010004913.1:0-12055 GCA_036897625.1 Pelargonium cotyledonis
CCTCATGCCACGTCAGCCAAGTTCAAAATTCAAATGGTGGTCAAATATCCAAGATATCCTCAAGTCAAAGAGTCCCTTGAGGACCTGTTGGTGCGTGGCACCACGGCGCCAGCCCTGGCGCTGTGGCGCCCACTGTGCTGAAGCCTATAAATATTTCTTTCCTCAAGTGTTCAAGGGTTGGCTCTTAGTGCGGTTTTGGTTCTTCTTTTAGTGTAGTTCAGAGTGATTTTCATCTTCAAACAATCCAGAGAGTGTTTACTTTCTGCTTCCATCTTTCATCAACAATTTTCCATTTGTTAGTTTGTGATTTTCATTGTGAAATCTTGTTAACTCTCTTTGTGGCTTAGTTCCATTTAAGAGATTACATTTGTTGGATTAGTATTTTGATTATCAATTGAATTTTCCAACTTGAAATGAGTTTGAAATACTTGTTTATTTTTATTGACAACTTCATTAATCGTGAATGCTTTTTATAATTAACTTCATGTTTGCTATAGTTTGTTGGAGTGACACCACTACTATGTCTAACTAATCCTTAAGCGATAGGGATGTAGTTAGTCATAGGAGGTGGGGATGAATGACCTTTATTGTTTATGTGTGGATGTGGTATTTAGCTAGCTTCAATGGTTTGAGGGTGGTAAGCCTAGATGTGGCCCGTACAACCCCATCTCGGATGTGAGCTCGAGTCCTTCCAATTCATGGATTGATTCGAGCAGTACAAACCATTCAGTCGGAGGTATGTTCTCCTCCCACGTCAAGCAAAGCAGAACTGAGTTCGTTTAATGTGAGGCGCCCAGGGGATAGACGGTCTCCCTTGTGGTTGCCCACATGTGTGACGAACCATTGTTTACTAGAGTAGCTAGGCTAATTGAATTCCACACTAAACATGGTCATTTGTCCCCACTAACTTGGATATTAACTACATCTCGCTCGCATCTACTTCCTCCATATTCACTCTGTTACTCGCTTAATTAGTTCCTTTGCTCGTGCGCAATTGTACACAAAAATCACACTCCAGAATCTGTTATCTGTTTTAGTTTGCACTATCATTAAGTTCACTCGCTAAATCCCCCTCTAATTCCCAAAGGATTCTAAAAGTTGGACTTCACCGTCCTTTATTACAAGGTCGACGCCGATATACTTGCCGAACACCCACAAAAAATAAACCTAAATACCCTAAATTTCAATCTCTCTCTCTCTCAATCCCAAAAACCCACTCCCTCAAACCCCATGATCTATACACCACGAGCTTCTCCATGACGATCCTCCTTCACCACGACCTCATCCACGGTGACCTCTTAGTCATCAGGAGCTCTTCCACGTTGAGATCTGGCTCTGACAAAGCAAGACTCTCGACGAGTCTATGACAAGATTTGGATTCTCCGGAGGACAGTAGCATTCGCGGAGGTTTTGGCCTCTCTCTCATAGCTCCAGAAAGATTTGCATAAATTTGGCTCTCCGGCGAGCTTGGACAGTGGTGTTCACAGCGGATATGGCTTCTCTCTCACGGCTCCAACGAGATCTTCACGCGCGGATCTTGCCTGTCTCTCACGGCTCCGATGAGATATGCATAGATCTGGTCTCACTCACAGCTCCGGCACGGCGGTCTCATCCTCTGCTCTGCTTGGCTTGTCGGTGATGGCAGTTTGCGACGATGAAAATCAATATTGTAACCAATTCTTTTCAATTTTTCTTTTGTAAATGCAGATTGATGTGGTTGTAAATTTAATCTAGTAGTCTGATTTTTTGTTAAAAATATTTGGTTGTATATTTGAACTGGTAATTTGTTTTGGTTGTACATTTGTTGGCTCAATTTTGTTGTTGTATTTTTTGTTCATAAACAATGGAATTTTGTGAAATTTGGATGTAATTTGATGCTGTAATTTGAACTGGAAATTGGTGCCGGAATTTTCAAAAACTTGAAGTTTCTGGCTCCGAACTAAGGCAACAAAATAATAATTTCGACTAAAGCTCATATTCCAGAAACAAAACCAACACCAATATACTAATTCCATCGAAAAATCCAGATTTCGACAACATTTGAAGTTTCCAGCACCAAAAACTTCATCTGGTTGCAAGAATCTTCAAACAAAAAAGAGCAATAATGGCAAGGGCAAAATTGGTATTTCATAAATAATTTGAGGCATGTGTTAAACAAGTGATGAGAGATAGTGTGTTTCAATTAGATTTAACTGACCAAACCATTAAATGTAAAGTTTATAGGAGCTAGATGTTAAGAGCAATACTTTATAGGGGTTAGGTATTTTAAGTCAAAAGTTTATAGGGGGCTTAGTGCAATTTCCCCTTTAACTTAAAATCACAACTAAACAATTACAACGTTTCAAATTTGATGTGCCTGTTGAACTATGCTATTGATATGCGTTATCAACTTTTATGTTTATTTATAAGGGTGTGTGGACACCAAACATGCTACCATTTTTTCTGGATGTTTAGGCAACTTAATTTGGAATCATGTACTCATCTAGACTCTATTGTGCCTTGTGCAAAAAGTGACAAGATTTTTACATTATTTTAGTAAGTATTTAAAACAATATATTTTTCCAAGTATTTTTTTCCTTTAAAAGAAATACATGGTAAAATATATTCTCATGTATTTCAAGTCCATGTATACATGTATTATTCTGTCATTTATGATGGTTATATATAAAATATACTTGAAGGTGATCCCGTTCGTTGCACGGAAAAGTTTTCTTCATTTATCCTTCATATTTGTATGATATATTAAAAAAATAGTATATATGTAGTTAAGATTTTGAATCTTTTATAATAATGTTCAAATTGTTTGACAAAAAAAAAAGAGGATAAACAACAACATATAAACATGTATCGATCTAAGAGTTTCAAACAAAAGTCAAAAATTCAAATTCAAGTCAAGATAAGATAATTTAATTACAATATAAAAATAAACAAATGGTAAAATACGAATGTTTGTAAGTTTCACATCGAAAAGATATATTAATCATAAAGTGAATATGTAGTGTATAAAATTTAGAAGGTGTTGTAAGAATTCCACATTGGAAAAATAGAGAAGACATTGAACTTGTATCACCTATAGAAGAAAAAGAATCACACATCAGAAAAGTAGAGAAAACATTAAGGTTCTAACTCCTATATAAGTATGTTACTTCTTATACACATTAGTGATTGTTATATCTAATGTTATTAACTATTGTTATCAGTTATATAATGATTTTTTTGTAAGTTATAGGAAATTAAAAGTTTTTCAATGAGAGAACTAGAAAATATGCATTTGGTGATGTGACATCTTTTAGTATTGACTCACCAACTTGAACATACATATATATAGATTTTATGATAAAAGAACTTATTTGAAAATTTTATTAAGTGGGGAAGAAATTAAGACTTGTAATTACTAGATAAATATAATTTAATTATCAAGTAAAGACAAATATGAATAAAGTGTAATTTGAATAATAAAAATTTAGTGGGGATAACTACTCGATAGCCAAGCATAGAGAACCCATCTCTATTGTTATTTTACGTGTTATCGAAATAAGTGAAAAAGAAACTCTTGAACACTCATTTTAGAAACAAAAAAAATAATTAATTAATTTATTAACTTACTCAAATTAGTACCGGTTTAATTAATTTATATATATAATAGTTAGAACGATTCGATTTAAATAGTCTTTTTTATATCTTAAAGTGGTTGATATATTAGACATTTGAAGTTGCAGGTGAATAAGCAAATACAAGAACAAAGAGAAATATCCACTTTTATTACTGTTCATTTTCTCTCTAATCATGGACTTTTAGGGTTCAATGGTTGAACCCCGTGAGGTGGCTCCGCCTAAGGAGGCCTCGCCAGAGAAGTCGTTTCGTGATGCTGTCAATGGATCGGCCATTGTTCAGACCTTTTATCAAGATCGTCAAATGTCTCAGGATGGTAAGGTTAGAGTAGAACCCAGATCTGAGACCCATTTGATCTCTCCTTCCTCCATTGAAATTCCTTTTCTAAAGAGGAGCTTGCAGTGGCCAAGAAAAGCTAGGAGTTGATTGTGATCCTCAGGATTGATGGAAGATCCATGGCTTTCACGTATCTCAAGACCCATCTTTTGGAGATATGGAAAATCCAGGAAAATTTTGAGTTTATCGGTATTGGGGATGGATTTTATACTGCCAGATTTGGTGTAGAATCTAAATTTACTAGAGCAATCCATGGGGGTGGATTGTGATCCTTAGGATTGATGGAAGATCCATGGCTTTCACGTATCTCATGACCCGTCTCTTAGAAATATGGAAAATCCAGAATTTTTTTGAGTTAATCGGTATTGGGGATGGATTTTATACTACCAGATTTGGTGTAGAATCTGAATTTATTGGAGCAATCCATGGGGGTCCTTGGTTCTTTGGATCTGCGTTTATATCCGTTAGTCTCTGGGAGACAAATTTTAGTGCCTCCCCAAATTGAATTGGGGATACTGCTGTTGTGTGGGTCCATTTACCTAGATTACCTCTGGAGTATTATGAAAAGAGCATGTTAACTAAAATTGGGAGAGCTTTGGGCTTTCTGTTAAAAATTGATGCCAAAACCGATTCAAGTGAGAGATAAAGTTTCATTCGTCTTTGTGTCCAAGTGAATATGAATAAGAAGTTTGCTACTAATTTAAGGCTGAGTTCTTATGTCCATCAAGTGAGTTATGAAGGAGTTAATGTTTGTGAGACTTGTAGTTTATTGGGACATCAATCTTTTAACTGCAGGAAATTCATTGGGAACACTCCAGCGTCTGAGGTTGGTGAAGGAGTAATGGAAAATGAGGAATATTCTCATCCCTCTTCTATGAAAAAGGGAGGTCAAGTGATTGAGAAGAGTAAAAGCAACCTCTCCCTTAATGACTCGTCCAGTCAAAGAAGCAAGGTTGTTCAAGGCTAGAAGATTCCTCTTGGGAATGAAAAGAATTGGATTCCTTCTGAGGAGTGGACTGTGGTCAGCCAAAAGATAACCGGAGAAGATGCATGTGATCGTCTAGTGCGTGAGGATAGATCAGCTAGGATAGATGATGGGAAGGGGTCAGAGTCATGTTAGGGGGAGGGCTCAAGGCAAAAAGGAGATGGGAGG
Organism: Pelargonium cotyledonis; assembly: GCA_036897625.1. Classification (NCBI taxonomy): domain Eukaryota; kingdom Viridiplantae; phylum Streptophyta; class Magnoliopsida; order Geraniales; family Geraniaceae; genus Pelargonium; species Pelargonium cotyledonis. The sequence goes on from JAYMTA010004913.1 coordinate 5,102, forward strand.
AAGATTTGGGCACCAAAATCACTTCTGAATCCTCTCTGTTGGGCCTAGCTCCAAGTTTGGGCCTTTGTATCAAGCTGGGCCAAGTCAAGGCCCTTCTCGGGGTTGCAAATTCAAGTCTAGAGGCCCAAGAAATTTTAATTCGAGGCAGCGCCAAAATGATCCTTCATATGGGAGGTTTCAAAATCAGCAAAGGTTCAGTCGTTCTGTTGCTCCGATTCTTATTCCTCTATCCTTTTTCTCTGTTTCTGTTTCTGTTTCAAAGAGCCTTCCTAACTCTCCCAATGGAAGTCAGTCCTTCCTCCTTTCTCCTAAGCAATGATCCCTCTAAGTGGATCCTGTCGTGCTTCGAAACACAATGGATAATGAATGCCTCATTGACGCAATGGCGAATGAGGTATCAAAGATCCTAGCTTTCGAGACCCCTTTGTATTTCCCGAGGACTAAGAACCCTCTTCTCGCACTGAAGATGGTGGAGCCTCTGGAAGTGGTATGGCCAAAGAGTCAACAGGTTCTCAGAAAATCTCTCCCTAGATAGTCTTTGACAGTCAAGTTCTAGGGGAAAGAGCTTTTGTGTGGTCCAGAAGAACTGGTTGGGATCAAACTTGAAACTGGAGATGCAGAGGGTGGACCTAAATCAAGAAGTCCGCGTCTCCGTGACGTTCTCAAGCAAGCCAGAGGATCTGATGGGGGAGTTCAAATTGCTGATAAGCCCAAAAAGAAGGTAGAGGAAAATCATAAGGTTGTTGGGAAGAAATCTAAGCCTTTCATTGCAGGCAGGAGAGGGAAGAAGGGTTCCAAGGCTAATAAGAACCCCAATTAATCTACTCCATCGGAATGCTAAAGGGGTTACGGGGGTGAATTTTAAGCCCATGTTTGATACTCTTATTGGAGCTTACTATCCAGACTTGGTTCTCTTCACTGAAACTAAAGTCAGTGGTGTGAGAGGTTGACAGATTCTGAGCAGGGTGGGCTTTGATAATGTGCTTATGGTTGATGCAATGGGAAATGCGGGGGGAGGGGGGTGGTGTGGGTGGGGATGGCTTTGTTGTGGAATGGAGATAAGCTTCAAGTGCAGGTCAAAAAATATATTGACCAGACCATCGAGGTTGTTGTTAAGGTACTCCTTACCCAATTATCTTTTCTGATCATGTGCTTATGGATGATACAATGGGAAATGCCGGGGGGGTGGCTCTATTTTGGAATGGAGATAAGCTTCAAGTGTAGCTCAAGAAACAGACTGACCAGACCATCAAGGCTGCGGTTAAGGTACTCTCTACCCAATTATCTTTTCTAATCTATGGTATTTATGTTAGCACTGCTCACAGCATTCATTTAGGGCTGTGGGATAATATTAGGCTGCTGATATCTGAGTTTGTTGGTCATGTGGTTGTTTTGGGGGATTTTAATGATATCTTATCTCAATCTAACAAAAGATGGGGTGCTTCTTTTAATTTTGCCAAATCAAAACCTTTTATTGATTGCATTGATGATTGTGGTTTCGTTGATTTTGGTTTTTCTGGGAACCGTTTTACATGGTCCAATCTGAGTGTCTTGGCCTCCAGAGTAGAAGAAAGGTTGGATCAGTTCTTTGTTAATGCTGAGTGGGTTAAGGCTTTCCCTTATTCCTCTGTGAAGCATTTTCTTAAAATTCGTTCTGATCAAATCCCTGTTTTTCTCTCTTCTGCTTGTCCTTCCCTTTCTTGTTTGCCTAAACCTTTTAGATTTCATTCCATGTGGCTCCCTCATCTGATTTTCATGATTATTTAACAAGTTCTTAGTATGCTCTTGTAAATGGTCCTACTCATGTCCGTTTGAGGTTTGACTAGAGCTTTGAGTAGGTGGAATAGAGAGGTCTTTGGGGATATTAGGTTAAGGAAGTATTCTCTGATTGATTCCATTAGTTCCTTGCAAACTAGGATCAAGAATGATCCTTGTGATGCTCTGTTGTTCAAAGAACGGAGTTTGCGTGATAAGTTAGCCTCCACCCTCAAGCAAGATGAGGCTTTTTGGCATTGTAAACCTAGAGTTCTTTGGCTCAATGAAGGGGACTCTAATTCCAGCTTCTTTCATTTGTCTACTTAGATCAAGACTAAGAGGAATTCCATTGAGAGACTAGTCAATCCTGTTGGTGAGGACATAGTGGGGGAGATAAACCTGGCTAGGTTTATTAAAAACTTTTTTATCAATATTTTTTAGCTGGACAATCCTGGGGTGTGGGAGCCGAGTTTGAATTTCAATCATGTTTACCATAAGTCCATCTATGTTATCCTAACCCAGCTGAGATTAAGAGGGCTTTGTGGGAGATGCATCCTATGAAAGCCCCAAGTCTAGATGGGTTTCAACCGAGGTTTTTTCAGATAAATTGGAAGATGCTCAAGGGGGATAAAATTTAGGAAATACAAGAGTGTTTCAAAGGGTCAAAAATTCCCAACGATTGGAATAAAACTTTAGTGGCTTTGATCCCTAAGATCAAAGTTCCTGAATTTTTGAGCCAATTTCGACGTATTAGTCTGTGTAACTTTATCTATAAGATCCTTTGTAAGGTTATTGTCAATAGAGTTAAGACTCGCATCCATGAGTTAGTAAACCCTCTTCAAGGTGGTTTTTTCAAGAGTAGGAAAGCTGCGGATAATGTGATTATTGTCAAAAAAATTCTTCACTCTATGTCGGTTAATAGAGGTAAAACTTGTTGGATGGTTGTGAAGCTTAATCGGGACAAGGCGTATGACAGATTAGAGTAGGGTTTTATCGAGGTGATGTTGAAGTCTTATAATCTCCCTGTTTCTCTTGTCTCGTTGATTATGGATTGTATCTCTTCTACCTCTATTTCTGTTCTGTTGAATGGAGGGATGACCCAATCTTTTATGCCATCTAGAGGTATAAGGCGGGGAGACCATTTTTCCTCTTATATCTTTATCCTATGCATGAAGTTTCTCTCTAGGTCCATTGAAGAGAAGGTGAATTCTAAGGAGTGGATTCCTTTTCTTGTGGGAAGAGCGGGGCCAAAAAGTTCTCATGTTATGTTTGCGGATGATATTGTTCTGCTTAGCTCTGTCAATCCTCAAAGTGTGTGGGCTTTGAAAGATGTTTTAGATATTTTTTGTGAGAGGTCTGGTCAAATTATTAGTAGGGAGAAGTCGAGAGTAGTTTTTTCTAGATCGGTTTCTACCATTTCAAAAACTGAGGTGGGGGCTATTATTCCTTGGAATCATAATGAGATTTTCCTTTTATCATTGATAAAGTTAAGAGCAAGTTAGATGGTTGGAAGGCCAAATTCTTGTCCCTTGCTCCTAGGGCTACCCTCATTAGATCAGTCACTACTTTCATTCCAAGTTACTATATGAGTACCCTCCTTCTCCCACAGTCGCTTGATAGAAAGTTTGATGGCTTATATAGAAATTTCTTATGGGGAGGTTTTGATTCGAAGAGTGCTATGTTTGAGGTTAGCTGTCAGAAGGTAGCTAAGGCAAAAATTAAGGGAGGGATTGTGATAAAAATTACTAAGTCTAGGAACATTGCTATTAGCCAAGTTGACTTGGCAGGTTAGACATTGTGAGCCCTGCATTTGGGTTAGTTGTATTCAGGCGAAGTATGGTAGATCTAAGAGTGGGGGTTCTATCATTAGGAAAGGTATTCTTAGGGCCACGAGGACTGCTATTGCTGGTGAGTGTTGGTCGATTGGTAATGGGAGATCGGCTAATCTATTTTTCAATAAATGGTGAGGGTTTATGCCCCTCAGAGAGGTGTTGTATGGGCCTCTCCTAAAAGGAGATGAGAATTTGAAGGTTTGTCAAGCTTGGGATTCAAGAGGCAAATGGGATTTCAGTAATGTCTCTTTTGTTATCCCAAAGCCTATAGCCTTCAAGATTGTTGTCATCTCTATCCTTCCTTTTTATTCCCTTAGGAACTCCAGATTCCGGGGAGGGAATAAGGATGGAAAATTCTCTATTAAGTCTCCCTATAAGCTGTGTGGGGAAGAGAGGGAGGGTGGAGAGAGTGTCTCCACGGAGAGTAAGGATTGGAGTCTGATTTGGAAGGTCAAATGCCAAGACAGAGTTCGTTTGTTTGGGTGGCTCTGTTTCCATTACAGCCTTCCAACTAAGGTTTTCTAGCTGCTCGATCCAATAATGTTAACTAAGAGTGTCATCATTGTTTTAACCATGTTGAAAGCCTTGACCATCTGCTCCATGCTTGTCACTTTGCTACTTGGGTTTGGAAGGGTTTGGGAGTGGACCTGAGCTTGAATGATTGGTTTGATGATTGGTTTGCTCAGTACTTGGGAAATTCTGGTCTTAATGACCTCTCCATCCCTTCTAATATCTTGTTTTATCTATTCTTGTTGGTGTTATGGCTTAATAGAAATCAATGCCTTTTCTCTAATTCTTTTCAAAGCCCTGATTCTGTGATTCATAGAGCTTTTGTGGCTTCTCCTTGCTTGGGTCCTTCAATCCCTCAAGGTCCTTGCTCTTCTTCTATTTTTTGGAAACCTCCTCATTCTTCTTGGGTCAAAATAAATTCGGATGGCAGTAGCTTAGGTAATCTTGGTCTTTGTTGTGCTGGAGCGGTGGCCAGAGACAGTTCAAGTAATTGGTTAGGTGGTGCCTCCACCTTTGTTGGTTGGGCGGGAAGTGAATTGACTGAGATTTGGGGCTGTAGGGAAGCAGTTAACTTAGGCCTTGGATTAAATTGCCCTAATGTGATATTTGAATTTGATGAAATCTCTCTAAGTCTATTTTGATTGATGATTCTGTTGCTCATCCTTGGAGAACTTTGATCTTGGAGTGCAGGAAAAAATTGAGCAGATTTGAAGACCACCTCTTGATTCACTCCAATAAGAAGGCTAATGCAGTGGCAGACTTTTAGCCAAGTTTTGTTTTAATTACTCTGTTGGGTCGTGTTGTTTCCATTTTCACCCGCCTGTGGGTGCCTTACAACTTCTTGTGAATGATTGTAATAATCGTACCTCTTTGTTTGACAATTTGCCTCCTCAATATATGTTATTTTGAGTATGTTATAAAATAAAAATAAAAAAAAGAAGCAAATACAATAACACTCAATTGAATATATCAAAATCATTTTTCAATTTGAATCTCATCTTCACCTTAGCAGGACAACCCACTAATGTACAAAATTGTGACTGGTATAGTTAACTAAAAATTCAATGGTGTGAAGTTTTTAGTTTCTCAAATAACTCAAGTCTATTGTCAGCCAACTTGGAATTATATGCAGACATTTTATAGTCACACCAAGTGAAGTCCTTGTACAACCTCTCTTATCCTTCACCCACCATTGAAGCCCATGCTAATATCTTCTCATCTAATGGTGGTGCTCCAAAATACACCATTGAAACTCTTGATTTGCTGTGGTCAGGCAATACCCTATGCTTCACACTCTTAAACCTCCCATTAGTCATCACCTGCATTTTCCAAAACAATTTATTATATAAAACATCTAGCAATTTAAATATTTTTTTTTTTCATAAACACCAAATTTTAGTAGTCTTGATGAAACCAAAAATGTTGCAAAAAGGAACCCAAGTGGAAGAATCTTCTTAAAAGCAAATATCATCTTCAAATGAGTGTTTACTTTCTTAACAACTTAAAGTTAATAAAAAAAAATTCAACCACACAAAAAATTAGGCTAATAGGTGTGAGAACCCATGGACTAATTAAGGAAGTCCTTTGGTACACCTCCATTTAAAGACAAGTTCTAAGCGGTCCACTCTAGACGGACCCTCCCTAGGTCACCCCCTCATAGTTCGCCCCTTTCACTTTGGACATCTCTCAATGAAAGCACCAATGGAACAATTTAAGCCGAATAAAAGAGCTCAATCCGAAATATTATTACGATAGGAGGGCGAACTCATAATAAACTTAAGAAACTAGACGTGAGACTTGTGCCATTGTAACAAACTTTTAGAGGTTAACAAATAGCGTAGGTAGTTAAACACCGCGTTCCGAGACAAAATGAGTAATTGTGTTGCATTAAGATTTAATGTATAATAATATATATACATGTGTGTGTGTAATTGTGTTATATATATAATATACCTGCAAGGCATCACCAACATTAATGAAGAACGAGTCCTGGTCAGGTGGGACTGAGACCCAAGTGCCATCTCTGAGGCATATTTGCAGACCTGAGGTATTGTTGGATCCTAGTACAGAAATAATCTGTGGGTCAGTGTGCTCTCCGAACCCTACCAAATTCTGACCACTTAATGCTTGGAGGAGCTCAGGGCATGGTGGGTAGTGGTTGATCCTAAAGCATGAGTCACTTTTCTCATCCCTCAGAAGCTTGCTCATCTCATTCTTTGGCTCAATTTTGAGGAGTTTTTTTTTTATTATTATACATCTTCAAATCATTATATTCAAAATTATTCTTAAAACTTGAATATTCTCAAAAGTATACATTTTGAACAGTAATAGTGGTTTCATCCGACCATAAACCCCTCACCATTTACTACTCATGTTTTCTTTGTACTATTAGTTTCTGAACACTTTTCTTTATCTTCTTCCTCACATTTCAAATGGAAAAAAACCCTCTCTGTTGCATTTTGCTTTTCAAGATTTTCATGGCTTATTTTCTCTCTCACAACTATTGATCAAAAAATCTCACCACATATATTCAAGAGTGGTACTTTATTCTGTACTACAACCCACTGTAAGTATATATGTTTGTTCTTCTTTTTAATATTTTAGCTCAATTTAAAATATTGTATATGATGAAATATATATATATAATAAAATAAATACATATGTTCTCATCATTTATAATGTTACTAGAAAAACTCTAGTTTCGTAAAAATTTATTGAGACTTTTTTCTTCTATATTAGTTTACTAATTTTACTTATAATATATAAGCAGTTTTTTTTTTCTTTTATGTATGAATGTTCTCTTTTTTTTTTTTTTTTAAGACATGTGAAAATGCTATTTAAAACTATTTAAAGATGC
>JAYMTA010004914.1:0-12053 GCA_036897625.1 Pelargonium cotyledonis
TATATATATATATTTCTTTTTTTTGTATTCACATTTGTAACAATCATTTGCATTTTAGGTTGATTTGGAAGCAAAGCAGAAAACAATTCCAGAGTGTGACTATTATTATGATTCTCTTTACCTATTGCCTTACTCCACATTTATTAAGGCACTGCCAGGTGATTAATTTAATTATAAATTTTGATTGTTTGTGACACTGCCAAATAGAATGCTATTTTTCTTGTCAGCTTGGAATGTTTGATTTGATTCATTTATCATATTTTTTTGTGAACTTACAGAAAGTAGGGCTAGCAGTGAGGCATCATCAACTATTTCTACTGAGGTTGTTGTAAATGGAGCTAGTGAAGAAAATGGTGATTCTATGGAAGTTTGTCAAGCTGAACAGCCTCATAAACCTGAGGTGACATTACTTGATCTATATTCTGGGTGTGGAGCTATGTCCACTGGGTTATGCATTGGTGCAAATTTGTCCGGTCTAAACCTTGTGACAGTGAGTCATTATGTTCTTCCCCTCAAGATCATTTGGAAAATATAGATATGTTGCGGCATGTGTTTTCTTTATTTTATTATCAATTGCAATTTAGAAACTGATTGTGTGCATGGCAGAAATGGGCTGTTGACTTGAACAAATATGCTTGTGAAAGTCTAAAATTAAATCATCCAGAGACTGAGGTTTGTCTTCATACATGTTTCATTGCATTATTTATCTTTGGAATTTGCTGCTTCTGTTAAGAGGCTACATCATTTTGGTTACAGGTGAGAAATGAAGCTGCAGAAGATTTTCTATCTTTGTTGAAAGAATGGGAAAAATTCTGCATATGTTTTTCCTTGGTCAGTAGAAATGAGAAGCAGCCTTATGTGGATCCTTTTCCAATAGACGAAGAGGAAGAAGACTCTGATGGTGATGATGAAGATGACACTGAAAATGATCCAGAGGTTTTTGAAGTGGAACGCATACTGGCAGTATGCTTTGGAGATCCAAAAGAAAAGCAGGAACGCAAACTACACTTTAAGGTACCATTAAAGAATTGGTATCTTTTGGTGGACATTGCATTTTTTATAACTTGGATAGCTGGTTGGTTAACTGTTTGATTTTGCCCTTTTTTTGCTATCTAATAGTAAACAATTTTTTTGTCTGAAAGTGTGATTGAATTTTGTATAGGATGTATTAAATTGGTTCAAAACTTTATTTGTTGCTCTTGTTTTGGATTTGATTGTGTTGCTAAAATACCTCAACTGACTTGTTCTCTTTTCCACTTTTCTCCTTGCTATGCTTACAAATCTGTAGTCACACAAATCAGATGCATCAAAGTTTTAATCCTTGGTTTCTCCCTATTAAGCTTTTTGTATGACTCTCATTTTTTACTTGTAGGTTCGTTGGAAGGGTTATGGACCTGATGATGATACTTGGGAACCCTTTGATGGGTTAAGGTATGTAACCAATGCTGGCAAAAAGAGTATGATCTCTCTTTGTGCTTTACAATTTTATGGTTTTCAAAGACAAGAACAAGATGAACAACAAAATAGAAAGTAAAAGGACACTATTTATGTGGTTTAGTCTACTTGCCTATGTCCATGAGTTGCACTTTGGAACATTGTATTGATGATCTGTAGAGGTATACAGTTTTGGTTTGTGCAATGGAAATCACAGTCTCACAAGAAGCCTCACCACATTTTGTGTTTGTTATCCAAACCTATGATGTTTTGAACCCTTTCTCTCTGAAGTTTATTCTCTCAAGCACTAGAATACAATTAGGAACAACCCCTTTATATTCTAGATCTAAAATACACAAATGAGGAGATAGAATAAATGTTAATCTGTGTAGGTGCACAGCCTTATGCATCTAGCACACATTTATGTGTATGATATAATGTTGCCCCAAACGTGCTTCATACTTGTTAAGGCCAAGGGAGTGGCTGTTTCTTGCTTGATGTATATTTGCTTCTCTGTTGTGTGCATCTCCAAGGCCTTGAGCTCCATCTCCATCTTGCTTTGATCTTCTCTTCGTTCTCTACATACACACAACAGCCAAAACTCACTTAAATAGTGTTGCATAAAATAATCTGTTCATGTATGCATGCTTAGTTGTGTGTAGACATCTTTTGTCAAATTGGTAACTTACATATGATATTGAATTATTGAACAGCAATTGTAAAGATCGTATAAAGGAATTTGTAACTCTTGGTTATAACTCGAAGATTCTACCTTTGCCAGTAAGTTCAGCTTCAGATCACCTGAACTATTGATTATTTTGATCTTCAACCAAGTTTCATCAGATTTATCTACTGTTTTTTTTTCATATCATGCAGGGACAGGTAGATGTGATATGTGGTGGTCCTCCTTGCCAAGGAATTAGTGGTTTTAACCGGTTTAGGAACAAAGATGACCCCTTAGCAGATGAGAAAAATAAGCAACTTGTAGTGTTCATGGAAATTGTAGACTATTTGAAGCCGAAATTTGTTTTGATGGAAAATGTTGTTGATATTATCAAATTTGCTAGTGGTTACTTGGGAAGATATGCACTAGCCCGTTTGATAGATATGAACTATCAGTGTCGAATGGGAATGATGGCAGCTGGTTCGTATGGGCTACCACAATTCCGAATGCGTGTATTTTTATGGGGAGCTCATCCTACAGAGGTAATTTCTTATTTGTTACATCTTGTGATTTTGCTGACTCACATTGTTGGCTCCTATGCTCATTTATCATTTTTACTTATGCAGAAGCTACCTCAATATCCTCTTCCGACACATGATGTTATAGTAAGAGGCATTTATCCTTTAGAGTTTGAGGTATGATGATTATTGGTTGTTCTGTTTACCCCTTCTTTCTTTTCCAATGGTGTAAAGGTTCCATATAGTAATCAATTGTAATGAATGCAGAAATGTGCAGTTGCTTATGATGAGGGACGGAAAGTTGAGCTGGAAAACAAACTTTTCTTAAAGGATGCAATTTCTGATCTTCCAGCTGTAAGTTTTCAGATTTTTGTGGTTGCATGTTTTTTTTATTAACTTTGTAATATAAATTTGAACTCTTCTTAAAACTTTGTTATTTATCTTATCATGCTTAGGTTGAAAATAATGAGCACCGTGACGAAATGCCTTATGGTAAAGAACCTGAGACGGAATTTCAGCGGGTCATTAGATTAAGCAAAGATGGTGAGTTGCTGTATTAATCAAAGGCAATTTTGCAATTTGTATGTTTGAAATCAATTGAAATTCTCAAATGTTTTATTTTGGTAGAGCTACTGGGGACAATGTCGCCATCAAAGTCATCAAAGAAGCTGCTCTTTGATCATCGGCCACTTGAACTGAATGCAGATGATTATGAGCGCAGTTGTCGAATCCCTAAGCATAAGGTTTCCTCTCCTCTATGTGCAAATGTTTCAGTTAAATGTCTCATTTAATTTGATTAACTTGTTGGATATTTCTTGTAAGTTCATCCGTTTACGTTTTCTTTTGAATTGTCTTAGGGAGCCAACTTCAGACACTTGCCTGGTGTTATTGTGGGTGCTGATAACAAAGTTGCCTGGGATCCTAATGTGCCGAGGGTTTTGTTGGATTCTGGGAAGCCATTGGTAGACTCTTCACCCTTTTCTTTATGCTCTTGCTTCATTTTCTTCAATGTTTATTGACTATCAAATTGTGCTTAATCACAGATCCCTGATTATGCAATGTCATTTGTGGGTGGGACATCTTCTAAGTAAGCCTTTTTCACTCCTTTTGTGCTAAAATGTTTTTGCAAATGTTTTGCTTGAAGATTCTCATTTATTCAATAATGTAGGCCTTTTGCACGGTTATGGTGGGACGAGACTGTACCAACTGTAGTTACAAGAGCAGAACCTCATAATCAGGTAATATTTTCTCGGGTTTATACAATACAAACCATATCTACAAGGGGGGTGAAAACACAAGAAGCTTGAATATATTGTTTGTTGCAGGCAATCTTACACCCTGAACAAGACAGAGTTCTCACAATCCGAGAAAATGCAAGACTACAAGGGTTTCCGGATTATTACAAGCTCTGCGGACCTGTCAAGGAAAGGTAAGGTTGAAAACACAAGATTTCATGATTGAGCTAAAACTAAACTTTCTAATGCAAAATTTGATATGTTCTTTCAGATACATTCAAGTTGGGAATGCTGTTGCAGTCCCAGTTGCTCGCGCATTAGGATACGCTCTTGGCCTTGCTTTCAAAGGCATTTCAAGCGATGAGCCATTGTTGAAATTGCACCCAAGGTTCCCTATTCTTACAGAACAAGTTTCTTCTGCATCGTCCGAAGACAATAGTTGATTGTTAACTGATAATTGTAACATGAGTTGCTTGTTTACAATTATTGTACCGTGTAGTCTTGTTCTTGTTGCATTGTTCACAAGGATTGTATTGTATGATGTAGTTTCTAATTTATTGCTGAGAATGTAATGGATAATTTATTGGAACATGTCTATTGAGATTGATTTCATCATAAGTAAAACAGCGAAAAGTGCGTATGCAAATTCAAATACTACAACATTTCTGAGAAACAAAATTAAGTCTTGACATTACACATATATAGAAAGTCATGGATTTGTGATAGAGAAAGTGGGCAATCGGAGAACAGCTTCCTCTGTCTCTATTGGGTCTGATCTCAGTATCTGCCAATGAAAAAGTCCAAAATGAGCAATGAACAACTATTATCGGAGTAATTGGTTTAAGACGTTTGTTACTCTATAAGTTTTAGCATTTTTAGATTTGAGTCTCGGTTGATATGTCTGCTTATAAATATGTTTGCTTATAAATGATAACATGAAATGAGTAATGGTGTTTTTGTATTGTATTGTGAACTTACAGGGTCTTGGAGAGCAGGTTTGGTGTCATCTTTGGCTGGCATGAACTTGGGTTTTTGTGGATTCTGTTTCTCTCTCCTCACTTGGCTTTGACCGTTACTGTTGCTGCTGTTTCCTTTCTCTGAAGATTTCATCTTTCTTCTTCGTCTTCTTCTTGCTGTTCACTTTTTAGGGTTTTGTTCTCGGTCTCAGTCTTCTTAATGGTGTGTTACTATTAGTGGCTTATACTTAGGGTGCGTTTGGGATGCTCTTTATGGGGTTTGTTTTGGATTTGAAAATAGTCTGTATTGTTTATTGTGAGGCCCATTGTGGACCACACAGCCAATGGCTTGTTGAGGATGTGGTTTTGCAGGAAAGGTGTTTGATGAAATGCGTCACAGCAAATCTGAGTAGTTGGAGCTTCTTCAATGTAGAGATTCCCTTTTACATTATTGGAGTTCTCCTGTAAGCATGTGAGTTCCTGCTGAAAGCAAACAACTAATATTTCGGGTCGGATTTCGATTTTTAAGCATAAAATGCGCTGAATCGTGTGGATTTGCGCAGTCCAGACCGACACGAACACTTTTCGGGCCGGTCAGGGTAAAAGTCCGGTCTAATTTCGCACGCCGGTCCAAATTGCTAGATCTACATACAACGTGAATAGTATTGTAACCCTAGCCATTATTTGGGTTTCTTTGGCCTCAACCCTATTCTCTCCCCAAATTCATTGCACAAGATTATGCTTTTTCCATCTACTCATGCTTCTAGCCATACTTAACACTATTTTTACATGGTGCTCTTACCATATTTGCTCATATACTTGTAATTAAATGCTTGTTCAACCCATGATTTTGCAAACTATTTAGGTAGCACTCTAAAAATATATTATACTCACTCTGTCTCAAAATAAATATCATGTTTCTCTTGTCTCAAAATGAGTGTCCACTATTTTTTTTTTTAGTAAGTTAATCTTACATGTCAATGAAACAATTTCTTCTTAATTTTTCTCAAAATAGAAACAATGACATTCATTTTGGGGCAGAGGGAGCATTAAGCTACCAATAGAGCACCACTGGAATTATGGTTGATTTGCTTGTAAGAGCTGCCCTGATTTGTGAAGAAGCTTATGAGATTAGGAAAAACAGGCTGATGGAGTCCAATTCACTTGTGTTTAGGAGCTTCTTATAACTATATGTCTGGTTCTTGGAATTTGGAATCATGGATCAACACTGACCTGTGATTATCCATGGAACAGATAAACTTGAAGGAAAACTAGATCAGAAATGACCTCTTATGGCTTGTTAGTTTCAGCAGCTGCAGAGGTAAGTTTGTCCTTTGCTCATGACATGATCAATGATCATCAATCTTGTATTTGTTTCTGTTACAGATTGTAGCAGTTGAATACGTAAGTAACTCTAGTGTTGTGTGACATTGTTTTTATGACATGATTTGAGTATTTTTCTTTCCCTTCGAACGAATTGGAGTGTTTGGAAACTGATATAAAGAAAGGTGCAAGCATAGCCTAACTAAGCTGAGTTCATGATCCACATGGCTTCACGTGCGCGAAAGGTAAATCTCACAGCTGAACACTTCGTGAATTATTCCCCATGCTAGCCATCAAGTGGCACAAAAGGCAACAGACTATGCAAGCTCAATAATTTTTGCTACTGAAACAATAGTACAAGGCTTCAAAGAGAGTACACCATTATATGCACAAAAAATGGTATCTATAATTAACCCAGTCCCTCACAGTTGAGCCCTCTCACACACATTTCTATCTCTCATGGCTGCAGGCGCAAGAAGATCGAGAGGTTCTAGTAGCTTCAGTTGGTCAGAGCATTGGTTGGTAGTAGCAGCTACCATATTGGTGTGTGGGTTCTTGACTTATTTAGTGTATGATGCAGTGATGGCCACAGCAGCCGAGCTGCTGCAGCGTTTACTGGTAATTTCGCCTCTTCTTTTGGTTATTGCTGTCCACTGGCTCTCAGCCGGAACCCAGCTTAGCCTTCCTATGCCAGGGTCCGAGCCTAGTGCCATCCATAGAGCCGGGGGCTCACCCTGGGGCGTAGCCTTTGTGCTTCTTCTCCTCGTGTTCCTCATATCATACCAGCCTTCCTTGCATGACCTTATCTAGTAGTAGAATAGATTAGCTGAACTAGCTAGTGCTGTTTGGAACAACTATCATCGGCACAAGTGACTTAAGGTGCTAAATTCTCTAGAGGTCTCAGTTTCGAGGCTCGGTTGAAGCTAGTGCTGTTTGTTTCCATGGACTTCTGGTATGAATATATGGGTACTTGTGTGAGCTGAACTAGTGTTTGTTGTGAAATGTATCATTTTAGTGGGGGAGAGATTTGACAAATTTCCCACAAAAATATGCATATCATGGGTCCTTTCAAATTTGATGTAATGTGATATTGTTGGTGGTTTTGATTCATCACAGTTGTGGGTGTTGTTTCACAAAGCCTTGGAATTTGATTACTAGTTTGTTTACCAGACTTTGAGAATCTAGCTGACTTCTGTGAAAAAAGACACTGGAAATTGAAGCACAAGCATCTTTTTCAAATGGACTTTTGTTTTGTTTAAACTGTATCCATGATGGTTAATTGAAACATGTCAACAGATTGAGGAGTGGACCACTCTTTTGGTTCAAGCATTGGCCTATGTGGCAAAGCACCAGTCCAACCAATTAAAATAACCAGTTTTGGGTTTTTCAAAGTAGTGGTCTACATTTGACTAGGGGAGGGTCCTATTGTCACGGGCGAGAGAACCGATCTTTGTGTAATGCCTCAAATTATTCAATGTGGAGGAAGAGACGAACTTCATTTATTGGCGTCAAATACAAATACAAGTATAAGAGTGTGACGCATAACGAAATTACTTATAAAGTGTTTTGAAAACATTCTTTCGGCCCATTACAATATGCTATCTAACACAATATTTTTACAAGTATTAATGCTTGTTTGATAACACTATTGCCTCCTTAAAGTGAGTGCCACATAATCAAAGTTCTAAATAGCTGTTGACTGAAATGTTATGTAAAAACCATGAAATTGTGACTTAAAGAGACAAGCTCTTGAAGAGCTCCTTTTGAGAAGCTAAATTCTGCAAGAGCTCGATGACTCATGTGAACTTTTTGACATTTTTGAAAGAGGAGCGATAAAGTGTAAATTACACTCTTACCCTAACGATATGCAAATCAGGTCTACCGATTCTAATATGTTACATTGACATGTGATTTGTTAGATGTTGTGTTTGTAAATGAGATCGTTCTGATTTGTCGATAAGGTCGATCAAATATGTTATTTTATAATAGTTTAAATTATTCAGTTAATGCATATGTTGGGTATAATTTAGGAATAAGTCTATTTGGGGTCCCTGTACTATCTCATTTATTTCACTTGGGTTCTTGAACATTACTTTGTTCACGCGAGATTATAATATCACTCATTTTGTTCATCGATTAAGTTAATTTACTAACATCATTAAATTTAAATAAAAAATAATTGAAAACAAGAAAACCATTTAAGGCTTTATTTGGGAGCCTTGATATAAAATATACACAATAATGCGTCTCTTTTGAGTCAAATAATCGTACTCACTATTATGTTTTTATCATTTTGTCCACGTGTTAGAGAATTTTTTTAAGAATTTGTTTTTTAAGTCCAAACTATGTCTAAGCTTTTCGGATCTTGATCTTGAACTTGTGATCTATGTGAAACAACACATTGTTAACGAAGACCTCATATACATTTTTAGGACACCGCCTTGGGTGTGTGAAAGATTACTTCTCAGCCGGAATCATAAAGCTAGAGAGCTGTTAATTTGATGAAAATGTAGATGAAAGTAATAAATGCTCTTGAATGAAGATCCATTTCTCTACAAAAAAATGCTACATATAATAAAAAAAATATCTTCATCACATGTCGATGCGTGGCCGGTTGTTGACAAAATGGTGTCTGTTTTGAGGCCCATTTGTGGCTTGAGCTCTAGCAGTTGTGTGTCGTTTGCAGTTGCCGGACAAGTCCAAAAGCTCTTGAATGTCTTTCAAGAATCACGGGAAGGATCAAATCCTGTAGAAAGCTCTATTACTTCGGGTAGCGTCCTAGTGTTCGAGAGGAATACATAATGTTTTGAAGGTTTCCTGTGAGACAGAGAGCATTTGAAGTGACCAGACAAGGCGGTGACCCTAAAACTGACTTATGGAGGCAAGTTGTGAAATCATTATATTGTCTAGATGTTGTGGCATTCTTTGGGATACCGACAATCGCCCAAAAAAAAAAAAAAAAAAAAAAAAAAAACAAAAAAAAAAACACAAAAAGCCTGAACAATACACTTTGGTGAAATCACAACTTTTGTTGTGATGAACCCAACTTTATTAGACTGGATTGTATCCAATGAATTTGGCTTGTTGCGAAGAGGATTATTTGTCGCAGAGGAGTGCTACCCAACAATCCTATCTCATTGTATTAGAGTATCGCCCAACAACTCGATCTCGTCGTGATGTAGGATTGCCTAAGCATGCAGGGAGACGTTCATGGGAGCAAGTTTCTTGATCACATGCATGCGTTTTGAGAGCAAGTTTTTAGGCACTTTCTTCGGGAGCAAATCTACGAGCATGCACTTCAATAGAAAATTTGTGGACACTTGCTTCAAGTGTATAGTTTTGGGTGTCTGATTTGGGAGCATGTCTTTGGACGCACATTTCAGGGGTGAGTCTGCGGGTGGATAATTTGAGTACATAGCTTTGTGTGCCCAATTCAGGAATATGACTTTGGGCATGTGCTTAAGGAGCAAACCCATGGGAGCAAGTCTTGGGATCGCAGGAGTGACGCATGGGCACCCAAATGTCGGGACATAATTCATTAGATAGGTTTATGATGTTTCGGGAAGCATAATATAGGATTACCTCGTAAAGACATATATATTTTTTTAAACCAATAATAGATAACATTAACGGGGTCGAGGGGTCAGAGTAACAAAATTTTAGAAATTCATTACATAATAAAGTGCAAGAACAACCACCGTGAGACCGGAGCTGATCGAGGAGAGGGAACCAACCACCTGTTGAAGTCGACAGTTGTGAGCAGATATCGTGAACTGAGATAGAGGAGCCCAACCACATTGTCGGTCGCGCTCCAACGCTATTGCTCCAGCCAATATCACGCCGAAGAAGTAGAGTTGAATCTGCATTACACGAAGGACGTTGTAGCAGAGATGATCTGGTCGACCACGGAGGAGGCCAGAGCAGAGCCATCACCGTCTCCTCTGCCGGCTATGAGTGTGGTAGACAGAGAGAGAGTTTGAAAAACAAAATACCTAAGGGCTTGTTTGGTGAATGAATAACCATCACTGTGGGATACAATGATTTTTGTATATAAAACTAACAGTGATATGAGCAAAACAATATTTTGAAAAGTTTATAGGATTATACGTAAAACATGAAAATCTAACAATACTCCCTCCGTCCCAAAAATAACGTCTTGTTTCTTTTGCATTTTTGTCCCAAAATGAGTGTCTTGTTTCCTTTTCTAGTAAGTTAGATATGCATGAATTGTCAATAATATTCTTATAAAAAGTTAGTTAGGATCTCTCAACGCATAATCATGAGGATACAACATCAAACATATTACACTAACTAACTTCTTCTCAATTTTTCTCAAAATTGAAAGGAGAATACTCATTTTGGGACGGAAGGAGTATATGTTTTCAGTGGAAGTACATAGAAATTATGATTAGGTGTAAAAAGTGTGCAATAATAATGTAAGAAATGAAGTGAGAAATTTGAGGATTCATAGTCAATAACATGTACACTTTTTGATATGAATGTAGCAAGGATGAGGTTGTGGATGAGGTTGTAGTTGAAGATGACATTGAACTGAAATGATGAAGCACAGTATAGTACTCTGAAAATATGAAATAAATACAGTAATTAAGTAGAATATATATGGTGCTGAATTCAAATGTAGTTTCATAAAAGTACTTCCATAATTCATCTGTTTCCAAATACAACAAACCAAAACAATCAACACAACACAAGGACAAGACAACAAAGTAAAGTTGATGTTATAATTCATCAATAATACTAACAATAATAAAGGTTGGTGATGAGCCAATATTGCCCACACAACTAACAATGGACATAGTTGAGTTATCACTTTTCACTGTTTGATACCGTGGGAGATACGCAAATCTTGAGTTAACTTTTATAGAGATCGAGAATTAATTAGTGACTTCAATTGTTTTTATTTTTTTATAGCAACTTCAAACTATATAAATCAAGCATCATAACATAACAACTCTAAAATAAAAGATAGGCCAGAGTGGCCTAAACAAAATAGATGACATCGTAAAAGCATGAGCCATCTTGTTAGCCGACCTTCTAATAAACGAGAACTCGATTGAGACAAAATAATCTACTAAATCGTAAATATCACTAAGAATATCAGACCATATGCACTAGATTCATTCCCTCTAGTTTGGATTGCTTCAATCACTGAAAGTGATCAATCCAATTCAACGATCACCTCAAGCCACCCCCTATCCTGGATCCACAACATCGCTTCTCGATTGGATTGCCATAGTCTCCACTTCCCAAACATCCGACACACCATCCCACCTCCTCCGACCTCCTCCCCAACACCTCCCTCTCCGATGCATGTGATGAATGTACAAATATTTAACTTTGTAGTCTTGAAGTAAACTTTTTTACTTATTGCATTAAAAATTATGGTTATAACTATACACTAGTATAGGGTCTGTGTTTGCCTTAAGGTTTTGAACGATATCATTTACCGAATTGAGTTTTAAATGGGCTGATTTGTAGTTTTCAGTTTTGTTATGTTAAAAATAAAATTGAATCACATTATAAACTTATTTGCCATGTTTTATATAGTAGGAATAAATTGGTTAGAGTTAATTTTTTCTTCTTATAACTCATGACATATGTATGTGCACATGTTATAACAAATTCAAAATAATTCTAATTAAGTTCACAAAACTAAATTCTTGAAGAAGAAAATGAATGTGACAATTATTTTTGAAAAGAAAAGTATTATATCTGTCTCAAAATGAGTTGTCATTATTTTAGAGAAAAATTAAAGATGAAAATTTGTTAGTATAATATATTTACTTTTGTATTTTCATGATCACGTTAAAAGATATTAACTAACTTGTTATAAGAATATTATTAACAATTTATGCAAAACCAACACACTAAAAAAATGATAACCCTCAATTATATATATATA
>JAYMTA010004915.1:0-12052 GCA_036897625.1 Pelargonium cotyledonis
TATATATATATACATATTTTTTTTTTTGCAACAAAAAGTAATAGTAATAAACTTTTGGACAAATAAGAAGTACATGTCCGAATTGAGGAGTGAGCATTTTTTTTTTTTTTTTAGGAGTGAGCATTTTGGGTTTCACAAAACTTGCTCTCTCTCTCTCTCTCTTTCTCTCTGTTTTTTCTCTCTCTCTCCTAATTATTATCCATTTTTTTTAACTCAAGCTTCTCAAAGATAGTCCATTTAAGAATCAACTCCTCTTCTCTTCAACAGTACATCACCATCTCTCACCGCAAGATGCGCCTCTCATCTTCTTCTTCCATCTTTCTCCTTCAAGCTCTGTTTCTTGCCATGAACTCATGCTCTGTTCGCAGCTTCCTGTAGATTGGTGGCGTCTCCGTCATGGATTTTGGGGTGGTGGGTTTCGAGGGTCTTGTGGGTCTTGACAGTTCTGGAGCTCAGGGCTCCTCAGCTCCTGCTGCTTCTGATGCCAAGTCCAAAGGTATTGGATCTGGGTTTCACAAGCAAGAAAGATCTGGGTCTGAAGAGCATGACTGGAGGGCTCTGAAAATGGCCAAGACTGAAGATTTCTCGGCCTCCAAGACAATGCCATTGCATCACAGCAATCAATCTCTGCCAAGATCTAATTCTCTGCTTTCTGCTGATCATCACAGTCGCTCTCAAGAGCACATGTTCAGCTTCTCTTCGCTCAAATCAGAAGCTGCTGGGCTGATGGAGAGAGCCAGCCAAAATGGAGCTTTTCCTTATTACCAACACGCTCCTTCACTTTATGCCAGAAATGCAGGTATGTGAAGCTGTCTTTGGACCCTTAGGTTTCTATTTCCTCTGTTTTTTTTTAGTGTTGTTGTTGGAAGATTTTATTTTGCATTGATGGATTGTTGGGTGAAATTGGAAAATGTTTTTTGTTTAGGAAGCTGTTTTGTGAGATGGGTTTTTGGGGAATCCGAATCCAGAGGACAATTTTGTGACACATTTATGCATTGAACACAGGGGTTTGGTGTGCTTTTGGCTGTACTGTTAATTATAGCCATGCACCGGTGGATCCCTTTTCACGGGGCATTTGGTGGAAATTGTAGTTTTGAGTCTTGTCAATATTAAAGTTGGTCCTTTTTCTCCTCTAGAGAATCTGGGTATTTTTCACTTTGGTAAAAAAAAAAAAAATTTGGATGCTAGATTTTGATAGGAACCTGAAAAAAAGAAGGGAAAGGGTGTTTGTGTGTGTGTGAAGATTTGGAATCAATGACACTTGTGGATAAGACATATTCTGTTCCTTGTTTTGTTTCCTTAATGTATGTGTAGCTTCCTCTGATGTTTAGATGTCATGATTTAGGTTATGGTGCTGCAGCTGGAGGGTTGAGTTCTTCAAACATGCATGGTCATTTTGCTGGAATCAGACGTCCATTTACTCAATCTCAATGGATTGAGCTACAACACCAGGCTTTGATATACAAGTATATCACTGCAAATGTGCCTGTTCCTTCCAATTTGCTCATTCCCATGAAAAGATCCTTCAACCCTTATGGCTTGTCCGGTTCGGTTCTTGGATCCTATCCTTCGAATTCGTGTAAGCCTAGAAACATTAAACATTAGTAACTTGAATTGTTGTGTGTTTGGTTCATGATCATGACAGCTGATGCTTTCTTTTTGGTTTGGTTTTCTTGCTGGTTACATAGAACTTCCTTTTTTATGTCATTGTTTGCTAATAATCTCTGTAGAAGCTAGAAAGTTGTATCCATACATAAGAGAAATCCATATGTGCACCAATTAGAAGTGTCCCTAGCTATAAAGCATGCTGGGTTTTGTGAAGTTTTTGTTCCTCTTTTTTCTCCTTTTCCACATTTTTTTGAATGTTTGTTTGTTTCTATGTATATAATGGGCTTGTTTGTTTTAACTATGTAGTGGGATGGGGCTCTTTCCATCTGGGTTTCTCGAGCAACACTGATCCCGAACCTGGGAGGTGTCGTCGAACAGATGGGAAGAAATGGCGGTGCTCAAGAGATGCTGTTGCCGATCAGAAATATTGTGAAAGGCACATAAACAGAGGCCGCCATCGTTCAAGAAAGCCTGTGGAAGGCCAGACTGGCCATGCTGCCTCTGGGACCACTAATTCAAAGGTGGCGCCGATGACTTCAGCATTGTCAACATCGGTGTTACCCAGTGGTGGCGCAACCAACAACCTTGTGATCCAGCAACACCAGTTCAAGAATGCGCAGCCTGGTGGTGCTGCCATTTCTCCCTCGGAGGCCCTTGTCAACAGGTGAATATCCATCCACTCGCGAAATTCAAGTTCCTTTATTTGTTTACTTCTCATTGTCTATTTTTGTTTACAAATGATGCTATTTCTTTTCCTTTACTTTAAAGTAGACCCCATTATGTCATCTTTAGTTCTTTACCTTTGGTGAATGTGACTACTCCTTAAGGTTGGAGCTTAGGATTCTCTGTTCAAAAGAATTTCATTATAGCTCCCTCGATTCCAATATTTTCGGATAATTGAGTTTAGGCCTTTATGATGAAAGAACATTTACGTAAGTTAAACCCAAACATGGTTGGTCTGCATATGTCTTTTTGATGCGTGTTGTTCTTTTAATTTCAATATTCTTGGCGGTTTGCTTCTAAACAAAGAGAATGTGTGTGACAGGATGCAAGATACACAAGGCCTTTCTGTGATTCCCACTATTGATTTGAAATCCAGGGAATCTACTTTTCCCGTTCAGAAACAAGAAAACCCATTTCAGGAATCTTCCGAGTTAGAGTTTGGACTTGTTTCCTCCGATTCCCTCCTCAATCCTTCGCAGAGAAGTCCTTACATGACTTCAAAAAACATGGGCTCTCTCTTGGACTTCAGCGACCAAGGTACTCAAGATCAGCATCCACTTCGCCAGTTCATGGATGACTGGCCCAAGGACCAGTCAAATCGCTCCGTCATTACCTGGCCAGAGGAACTCAAATCGGACTGGACTCAACTCTCAATGTCAATTCCCATGGCCTCGTCTGATTTCTCGTCATCCTCATCCTCACCCACGCATGAAAAACATGCCCTCTCTCCCCTGAGGCTATCTCGTGAGTTTGATCCAACCCCGATGGGTGCGAATATTGACCTCACTGATCCAAACCACAAGCAAACAAATTGGATACCGAACTATTGGAAGAACTCAATGGGGGGTCCCTTGGGAGAGGTCTTGACAAATAACAATGTAAGTTCCTGCAAGAACTCATCGGCACTTGACCTCTTGACAGAAGGATGGGTCAGCAGACCGCAGCTAGGATCTTCTCCCACCGGCGTCCTGCAGAAGGCGGCTTTTGGCTCGCTTTCAAATAGCAGCTCAGGTAGCAGCCCGAGAGCAGACAACGCAAGGATTCATGACAGGATGAGCTTTTTCGATGAAGTGCTTGGCTCAACCCTCGCCAGTTCCTCCTCCATTCCATCGCTGTAATCAGCATATTAACCTCGTTGTGTGAGTTTGAGTTTAAACAAAGTTTTTATATTATCTTACAGCATTTGTTTTCCTTATGTTTCATTTGAGAATAGCTTATGTTCTTGGAGGATTTAAGGCTATTTAGAAGCTGAATTCCAAATATTAAGTTGTTTCTTTGACATGAAAGTATTTATTTTCAAGCATCAACAACTGAATTATTGGAAGTGATATTTATGAATCCTTGTGATAACTGATAAGCATACACTTGAGTTGCGGATGCACAGAAAATGAAATATTATACTCATTTATGAGTCTATGATAATCATTCATTTATGTTGCAAATACACAGAATCGGTGCTTTTGTCTGTCCATAGTCCACACAATAAAAAAGATATCAAGATATTTAGAAAAGAACCATTTATGAGTGAAGATCTTTTGCTAGCTAACTGCAATAATGCTTGTTCACTTACCTAACAAGCTAAAATCTGTCCTATTTAGGCCTTGTTTGGATGTCTTATTTTGGTAAACAACACAATTAGTTGACCTATTAGAGTATATAAATATTTATATATAAAAGTGAAGTCAATTTATATTAAATATGGGTTAATCAGTAGTCAATATTAACATTTATCTATACAAGTAAGGTCGACGAATATCAAATATGAGTCAATCATATTGTGTTTTAACATAGGGAGATACGTATGCTAATTTGAATTGAGATTATTTTAGTAAGTGAAGTGTGCAACAATAAGTACAATTCAATCTTTACGCGAGCAACAAAAGCTCACATGGGAGATGTAGGAGCTTCGTTATCCTCCTCTGTTGAAGTGCCCTATTCCCATGAATTACAATATGCTTTTTTGAATCCAACCGTAGATGTTATACTTTTTTTTTTTTTTTTTCTCTTAGTCTTTGTTTGACATGTGGGAGCTCTTATAAGTAAAAAAAATTGTCTTCAACGAGGGAGATACTACCGCTATAGCAAAATGTAGGTCACGTAAATTGTCTATAAACTGCATAAGCGTGTTGCAGGAGACAAGTAGACAATTCAAACAAACTCTTAGAAATAGACAGATAAACGTCTAAAAAAACATAACTTTAAACTTGTACGCGACGTGCCAATGATTTCTTAGCAAACCAAACAAACACTTTAGTTAACTCCATGATTGAGTGTCATTACAAGGGCATCATGTCCCACCAAGGTAGAATAAATTTGAAAATGTAAGTGAGAGAGGAGAGGAGTTGGTAGCAGAGCCATCTCAGCTACTTCCTGAGGCAACAGTTAATGAGAAAATGGGCCACAACCAGTTGCTGCAACAACTTGCTCTCCTCTCTGATAAAGTGATGGGTCCTCCACTTCCTCCTCCTCCCTGGCCAGATGATCTTCAATTCTTTCACAGATAATGCATTGAGAGATGGGCCCAATTTGTTTGTCAAGCAAAAATATCAGAGTTGCTGTTGTTGATTCCAGCCAGACATTGCTCTTTGGGTAAATTCCCAATCATGCCTCCCCATCAATCCCACTTTTTTTTATCTTCATCTTCCTCAACAGTAACCAAAAGCTCAGCTTCTGCATATTCAAGTAAAATTATCTTGATTAGGTCAAAACAATCTCTTTAGCTTCATTTTCTTGCTGAAAAATTAACAAAATCTTGGTATTTGAAAAATGGTTTGGATTTGAGGTTGCTCATATTCTATGGGTGTAAAAGGGTCAGTCATGCCTTTTTACTAAGCATTCAGAACGAGGGATTGTGTTCTAATCATTGCAACCTCAGACCAAACCAAACCAAGACAGTTTCGAAAACAAGAAATTGAAGGCTCAGACACGCACAAACGTAGTCATCAAATTGGCAAAAACATAAGGTCCTATGATTTGCGTTTCGGTTCATTTACATGAAATCAGATTCGAGAAATGTTTTGTCATCACTGCCTCGTCAAAATTCAAAACCATAATCAACAAATAAATAAATAAATAAAATCAAAAGCTCCAAGAAAACAGATGAAAGAGGAAGGAGAGAGATGCAGAGAGAAAACGAGGGTTTTTGTAGGGGTTTGGGGATGGAAGCCCTAATCCGTGAAATGACCTTAATGCCCTTTTTGTTTGGGCCTAGCTATGGTTGAAAGATTTGGGCTCTCTTCCCGTCCGTAATACTCTAAACGAGACCAACTGGGCCCATTGGCCCAATTACATGCAACACACGTGCACCAACAATACATGAATAAAATATTTCTCTATTACTTATGCCGCGTATTGAATTTATATTTGACGATGAAAAGTTATTAAATTATTAGATGTGTGCGTCGCCGCCGTTACGACGCAAGTTTTTTTTCCTCTATATTTTGTAAAATATCAAAACTAAAACTAAAAGCTTAAAAAAAAAAAGCGCGTCAGCATTTACATGAAGTGGCCCTATGTGTTGGCTCGTTTCGCTTGAACTTTGCATATTTCAAGTTAATCAATAAACATTATTATCTTGCTTTACAAATGTTCTATCTCCTACTGCGTAGCGTGCGTCCTATCTAATTTGCGAAGAAAAAATGTTGTCCGCAAACGTTTATATATGCATTTAAACGTTTATATGTTGCCCGCAAAGGCTTCCATTGGGGTAAAGGTTTCAACTTTATTATTTACTACTTACCTTGCAAGAAACTTGCATACCTATGAAACTAAAATGCCATGAAAATTGCTACTACTACTACTAGACCCATATATTAAGACAATATATGTCTTTTTCAAAACGAATCAGATAAAAAAGTTATGAGTGCGAGTCAAGACACGCGTATAAGTTTTAGTTATGTTAATTAGACTTTACTTTTTTTGCCATAAAACCCTTCTCCTACTTGTTCTACTATGCTTACCAAGAAATGCATTAATTTGAGATCTAATTAGGAGTTGTCTTCTCTTGTTAATATGGAAATGTGTAACTATCTTGAACACCACAAAAATGTCATGATCACAAGTGTTTGGTTTCATTTTATTTGTTAGTTAATGAGCCATATGTTGATCCATCCTTGCTACCAACCCAAAAGAGTGTACCACTGAATTTTGTCATAAATTTACACAATGTATGGGCAATCTGTCTCCTTTTCTTCTCCTCCTCCTCCATCATCCCATCTTTTTTTAACTAGTTGTGTTTGAAACCAAAACCATCTCTTCCTCTTCATATCTCTCTCGCCATATCCAAGACTCTTTTTTGCCTTTTGAGACTTGAAAACAAACCCAACAACAATACCCTCCAAATTTGGGCCAACCCTTTCAACAAAATGAGCTATAGGAAGGTTCTTTGCCAAGGGAGCATACCCTTTTCTTGGGAGGACAAGCCAGGGGTGTCCAAATTCAAGTGCCCTATAGATCTAGGGTTGGGTCATGTAAGTGCCTTGGAAAAGAAGTCTATGCCATTGCCACCACCACCTCCTTGCCTTTGGGAAAGGTACTTCCCTAAAGCTCCGGTGGCGACGTTGAGGGGAATCTCCAAGAAAGGGCTCCGGTGGCAGCCGCCGGAGGACCCTTTTCTGGCTGCCTACAAGGAGTGCACAAAGAGTGTGAGGAGTGGAAATGGCTTGGTAAGTGCAAGCAAAAGAGGCTTTGATTTTGGGATGTTGAAGAGCTTGTCTATATTTTCTTGCAAGACCTCTATTTCACATGATGTTGGGGAAGATAATTATGTGATGCTTGCCCATCTTCCTCCTCTGCCCAAGGAAAGGATTAGGATGATGAGATGACACAAGGATAAAAAAAAAAACAAAGGCAAGTTTCTTGAATCTTCAAGAATTTAATTGATTAGCACATATACGAATATAAATTATATCGGTAGATATGGCACGCTCCACAAATATCATCTGCTTAAGAGGTAAGTTTATATTGATCCTTCAACTATGCAGTTTCAAACTATTTTTAAATCGTCACTGATCAACGACTATTCAAAATATTAGTGAGATCATAATTGGCGATTTAAAAATAAATATATTTAACGGATTGTTTCCAACATATTGTATAGTTGACGTATCAATGAAAACTTGAACCTCAGCTAAATGGTCATGATATAGGACTAGTAGGAGTGGTTAGTTGCTATGTTCTTAGTGCCTTGTTAGATTGCAAATTATTACAGGATCAGTTATTGTTTCACAATTGTAAGATGTTGATGTGTTGTTGTTACATATACATGTTGTAATGGAAAATAATGTTTCTCTGCCTGGATATATATTTAATCCAAAACAGTGTATTAAAAAAAATATACATTTTCTGTTTTATTATATATTGATTGTCCATCAAATGTGCCAGTCATTAAGTAGAAAGTTATTACAACTTAATATAAGATCATGAGTTTGAGCCTCGTAAAATTTGAGAAGGAGAAAATATGCTTATTCGGTGTTGATTGTGTCATTACGGGCATACTTTGATATGTCGGTCGAATCTATTTTAAGTTGGATTTATGCTAAAAACTGTGCAAACATGATAAAAAAAGGAACCACCAATCCATCTAGCTCTTTTCCTAAGGTAACCGTTATGCAACGGTATATTCAATCCACACCCGGCTACAAAATTCAAATAAGTGCCAAGAAAACAGAGCAAAACCCACTCAAATTTCACCTTTTTTCACTCACTTTTTTTCAAATGCAACTTCCTAGGACTTTACTCTTATTACATCACACTATTGTATATAAACCCTAAAGTCTCCACCTTCCACCAAAACTCCAAAATGGGTTCTTGTTTCAGCACCTGCAGACCCCAAAAACCCTCCCAAGATCTGCACAATCTTGATCATGTTCTTGTCCAAGACAAGCTTGTCATGATCAAAGAAGCTCCAAAAACCATATCACCATCTCCTACTTCACCTTCCCATTCTTGCAGCACCACCTCCAGTTCTTGTTCATCTTCTTGCTCGTCTTTGTCACTGTCCTCTGCTTCGTCGAGCTCTTCGAGAACCTTCTCGAACGAGTTTCTCTGGACATGTATAAAGGAGAATCCGCACATTATCCGCGCGAGCCCGATTAGAGAAAACTCTGTTTTGTCTTCTCCGGCGAATCTTGTCCAAGTTTTTGCGCCGCCGGCGAAGCAGTCGATGAATCTGCAGAGAGCCACGCCGCAGAAGAGGGTCCGGTCGAGCTCGCCGAACAACAGCTCTGCGATCGCGAGACAAAAGAGCTTCAGGAGAGAGCAAGCTCTTGATGATCAATTTCATCACAGCAAGCTCTTGAGGTCGCCGTCTCCGAGCCGGGGGTTCAACGGAGACAAAAGCATGAGAGCTGGTTCGGTGAGGTCGACCACGTCTGCGAGATCAAGTAATTGTAAGGAGAATCTGAGCAGCAATTCGAGTAGTGGTCGTGTTCTTGGTAGGCCTGGTTTGAGGAACAGAGAGGGTGTGGGTCTTGCTCTGGCTCTGAGCAAGAACGTCGGAGGTTCAAGATTTGATGAAGCTTGCTCTGTTCTTGATGAGGACACTCCCATGGAGGATCTTGATAATCCTCTCATTTCTTTGGATTGTTTCATTTTTCTGTAGAGATTTGTTGACTGTGTTCTTGTGTGTGGGCATCTTGATTTTTGTGTGTTCATGTTGTTTACATAGACATAGGATTTTTTTTTTTATAATTTTTTTTGTAGTTAATCTCTTAATTTGAGAGGAGAAATATAGAAATGATTCAGTTCTTAATTTTTTTGAGTCAGTTAACTGATATAATTTTATATCTGTTGTAACTTAACCAAGTTAATGAGATGATGACACCTCATCAAATTTACTTATACCCACCTATGTAAATTTGTGGGAGCGAATCGACTCGTTCGGATCTATTATTTTAAATGAAGAGTTATTACCTTATTAGTACAACTGATATAAAGTTATACTAGTCAACTGATGTTATATTACTCCTTTTTTGTATTATGTCTCTTTATCTGTGAGTACATGAGTTGCACAACAATTATATAACATATACCACCGAAAAAGAGAAATGATCAAAACGCTCAAAATGACTTTAAAACACGAAATTATAGTTTAGGCATTTGAAACAAAAAACGAATAAAATCAAGTTGTCATAGGCTTATCAAGTTCATATCCGAATTGGGTTATTAGCATATGAACTCAAAAATAATCTCCTATGTCAAAATTTAAGCAATTTATAGAAGGAAATTTCTCAACAACAAAAACAATGATATGTTAGAGAAGCAAAATTTGAAATAGAACCTTTCAAACGGTCAATTTCAAAACAAATTCAAGTTTTGATTTGTTAAAAAAAAAAAAAAATCAAACATCAAAACCATATATTTAATTTGATCACAACTATTATCTTGCACCATCTTTATGAGCCATATCTTGTTGCTGTTTGAGGCCTTGGGCCTTAGGCTTTTTCATGGGCCAAGAAGTTGGAGCAATCTCTTAATTGAATTTGAAGCCCAACAAAGCCCAAACAATGACATGACTTCAAAGTCAACAGATTATTCATATGTCCCAATTTATTTAAGCAAAACTTGTGATGGTTTGTTGACTTTTGTGGATTTTAGAATATGTAATGTTGCATATTTATAATCCAATGTCTATAATTATTAGGCATGCTAGTTGGAGAGATGGTGTGTTTAAAAGTGGCAATGCATGAGATAGTGCTTTTGGTGTCCACTAATCTAAATTTCTTAGTGATTGGTGTGTACAATGTTTGGTCATAACTTGATTATTTGTGAATTAGCACATATATGTAGAAAATGACCACTTTTTTAAATTAATTTGTTAAAGAGACTTAAAAATGTTTCTTTTAACTTCTCAAATGTACTAGATACGAATAAAAAAATGAAATTTAAAACAAGTTATCCACTACAAGAATAGGACACGCACTCATATGATCTTCTTGACATATGAAAATTATTAGATAATCGAGTGAGTTATGCGTTGTGTAATGAAGAGATATTTAGAAGCTATTCTTGAAACATCTACTAGTGACTTTCATTTGAAAGATGGCAACACTCTTATACTTCTATAGTACTCCAAGATGTCTCAAATTGATGAGAGAAGTAAGAGAGTTCAGAGGAAGAATTATTCGTAGAGAGGAAATTTAGTCATGTGCTCCGTGTTTGGAGCGAGCTGAAATTTTCATCACTCGAAACAAGCCGACAGTCAAATTACATGGCCTTTGACTACAAACTATGTTGCTCTAGTCTATTATCACACCGTTTACATGATATTTTTTTCATTTGACTCTAACTTACATCACATTACATCTGCTATAACCGTGTGAGTGTCTTATTATGAAAGAGAATAAAATGATATCTCAATAAATTTAAATTTTCAAAAATGTGGGGATTGGTGGAATATCCATTACACCCAAAAAAGAAGAAGGCAAAAGATAATTAATTAAAATAAACTGATTTTTCTGTAACATTCAATTACAATTAGTGCTTTAATTGAAAGGTAAATTAATGGATTACGTCCTTGATGGCTACTTGTAGCCCCCACTTTTCCACCCTCATTCATTTTAAAGTCACTAATCACTATAAAATTTTATTTGACCTCCCATCTTCGTTGCACTTTATCCAAATCTAATCCTCAATTGTTTGTTTATTTTATGTTAGAACAAAAAGTAAAAGTGGCAAATAGCAATTCTGTAGATATTGCTTTTCTTGTGTGCAGTTGTGTGAATGAGAGCAAGGTTAAGTGCATTTTCTTAAATTAAAGTTTTAGTTATATAATGTTATATGTTTGAAACAATACATATTAATATAATGTTACAATACATCAAGTGTACATGTTGTCTTACAAGTCCGGGTGAATTGTGTCAAAAATATGTAAAGGAGGGTCGTGGTATTGTTTATGTGTTACTTTACGAAAATAAGATGTTTATCAATACAAGACGCCAAATAGTTGAAGACATCTCTTTTATTTTGGTTGACTATGTTCTCGTCGATCAAATTATCAGTATGTGGTCACGTATATCCGACTTGAAAAAGGGGGAAGGTCTTGCGATAGGTCAGTTTACACAATCAATGTTCGTATTTTGAATACAATTATCTAACTTTAATTTCAATAAGTGAAAAATTACGGAATTGACCAGTGATTAACATACTTTATGTGACATAGTTATATTTTTCTATTTCTTGTTTATCATTGGAATGGAATTAAAATAATATGAGTTTTTTTTAATTCAAATTAGTTTTTAACTATAATCGTGGGTGGTTTGATTATAACGTGCATAATAAAGATCAATAATACGGAGTATTAAAAAAATAAGTATAATAATAAGAATCTCGATTTATTTATTTATTTACATTTTCTGGGAAATTACTAATATGTCCTTCCACAAACAGGTGTTGACCTATCTTGGGCATTAAAATAAAGAAATTCAGGTGGAATCAAACGTCAAGCCAAAAGCTAAACGACAGTTAATTAGCTTAAGTGTTCAATTTGGTATCTTCCTTTAAATATGGTTGTTTCTAAATGGAAAAGACAAAATTATCCTTGCAAAATTGCCATGTTGGAAACCCTAGATTCATTATTCAAGGGCAAATTGGTACATAAAAATCATTTTCAGTGGATTGATTGTATGTAATTAAAGAAATTGGACATCGTTTTCATGGACCGACAACAATGGCAGCAACATGATACATGTTTAAATACTATATATATATAATTAATAAATAA
>JAYMTA010004916.1:0-12051 GCA_036897625.1 Pelargonium cotyledonis
TATCTCCTTTAACAACTACAATCCATAAAATCCTAACTATTAACAAGAACAGAACATGCCACTGGCGAGAAAGACCACAAAATTGATGGCGACTGCACGGTACGTGGCGGCGGCGATTAGGGTTTGCTCTCTAACCCACAATAGTAATTAAATCTAGTTTTTCAACTAATAATATCACTTGCTTCAAAAATAATATTAATAATAAACTAATAATATCACTTGAAAAAATTACATGAAGCCCAATATTTGAAATTTTGAATGGGACAATCTGAGATTGAGATAGCCATACAAAATCTCCCAATCCTATAAGCCCTAATTTAAATAAAGAAACTAAATCGAGCAACGGAATGTCGAATCATCTTCTTCCCGATGACATTGTGCTGCAGATTCTCTTGTCACTGCCAGTCAAGTCTCTGTTGCGATTCAAATCCGTATCCAAATCATGGTACTCTCTGATCTCCCATCACAATTTCACCATTTCGCATTTCAATCGCTCGATCAAACTATGCACCCACCGCAAAATTCTCATAAACTCATCTCAGGATCGCGTCGTTTCCTTATACTTAGACTACAATTTGATTGGAGATCTTCAATTTCCAGACTTTCGAGGTTTCAGTAATGTCCTCTTGGTGGGTTCTTGCAAGGGCTTGGTCTGTATGGTGTATGGTGTTTTGAATATCGTATTGTGGAACCCATCAACAAGATGGTCCTTTTTTTTTTGCCTAAACCTCAATTTAAGTACGAGGATGGTCTTTTTTTTTTGCATTTGATATGGTGGAGGAGGGGTTTAAGGAGATCCCGCTTCCTGAATTTGCTTGCATTGATGATATACATGTTGAATTGGGAGTTCTAGGAGAGTGCCTTTGTTTACGGGCTTACAGAGGTTTTGCTGATTTTTGAGATTTTGGGTGATGAGGCAATATGGCGTGAAAGATTCATGGGAGAAACTTGCCTCGATTTGTTTTGGGAGTGGAAGAAATCTGTGCCCCGAGTTCACTTCGAGGGAGGTGCTGTGTTTTTCCAAGGATGGCGATGAGATTGTAATGCATATCACGTGGTGGTCGAAGTTAGTGAGGTACTATCTTAGAGAAGAGACGTTTTCGGAGCCTATTTGGATTAGTGATGATGAATATATACCCAAGCTGATTACATATGTGGAGAGTTTTGTTTGTCTCAACCAGTAACTTGATGTAAGGTTTTTGTTTTCTCCAACATTCATTGTTTTTAGTTTGAGTTTAGTATTAGCACACTGTTTACCTTGCATAACCATTGAAGCTCTTAGTAATTGTATCCTGCATTTGCTTGCATTGATGAGTTCTTAGTAATTGTATCCTGCATGTGCATATCGAATTGGGAGTTCTAGGAGAGTGGCTTTGTTTATAAAGGTTTTGCTGATTTTGAGGTTTGGGTGATGAAGCGATATGGCATGGAAGCAGCCCCAATTGGTTTCTTAGAGGGGGGTGCTGTGGTTTTCCAAGGAAGGCGATGAGCATATATCACATGGTCAAAGTTTGCGAGATTCAATCTTCATTTTCCGAGCCTATTGGGATTAATGATAATGAAACCTGTACTGATTAGGTATGTGGAGAGTTTTGTTTGGTTTACGGTTTTACAGAGATTTGAGAGCTTCCAATACTAAAAGTTCAACCTTGTTAGTAGGATTTGGCTTCTACTATTATATTTAGCTCACTCTCATTCTATTTTTCCAATGTGGGACAACACCCACTTCAACATACATCGAGGTCGATTTTGGTTCAACTTTGGTTTGACTGATGAAAGTGCTAACCGTTGCCCGAAACCAAATTCTTTGACATTTATAGATCATGACGAAATAGCCGAATGATAAGTGCAATAAACACATACAGTGGAAAGATCATCTATAAACTTTAACTCTACAATATTCTGTTTCAAACCGGTCCTTAGTACACTAAATTGAAACAAAAATCAAATTAACGATCAATTTGAAACAAACTGAATACTAACACAACCACATGGATACGATGTTCTAATAACATTGGTTGAAACATAACCCTTTCAATAAATTCATTGAATCTACGTTTCAAATGTATTGCATATTTGCATGTGCTCTCTCAATTCTACTCACAAAATTACACACTGTTTATTCAAAACCTCTTCTCTTCCTAAAACTTGTTACCTCTTCAGCTCCATCTTCATTGCTTGGTAAATACAACGGCTGATTTGCATTTTGAACAACATTCATGTGACCATGAATGATGTTTTATGTTGTTGGCAAAAGTACAAGAAGAGACCACTTTGATGTCTCATGACAACAAACCACAACATATATAGTTAGTAGTAGGAATTCGACCTGTTCGCCGGATATATTCGGCTTGAGCTGCACTTCTCTCGGCATCCCGACTCTTTTTGGCTTCGGCTGCTGCCATTTTTTCTTCTAATCGTTGCCTCGCCATCGCCATCTTCTTCACCATCTTCGCTTGTGCTTTAGTTCTCATTTCTTCAACTTGAGCCTGTAACCGAAACCATCAATTTTTAGGAAGAAAGTGAGTTTCTAACATACAGTACAAAAATTTATCAAAAACATATAGTACAAAAAGTAGGGAATATTTGTCATTCGTGTGGTCCTATGTAGCTCGATATAGATTAAACCAGATGGTTCACACCGAAAAAGAGCGGATAGTACAAACTGAATTCTCAAGAGTATCAAACCATGACATGAAATTAGGCTCATGTCTCGTAAATTTGAGAATTCTAAACTTGGTTGTTAAGTATATGCTAATCCAAACATCTTCACATGAAAGAGGGTCAAATACCTCAATTTTTCGCATCTCTGATTCTAGTTTCGCCATCTGCTGACTTTCCCATGCTCGGATCTTGATTTCTTCACGTGTATATCTGTAAAAATATAGTAGCAACATTCTCGTCAAATTGATGTATATTTATTGAATTCTCCGTCTTTTAAATGGTACATATAAGGTATCGGAAGAAACCTTGCCGTATGTTTCAATTTTTCAGCTTCCTCCCACGCAACTGCTCGATTTTCAATCTCAATCCGCTCAAGATCTTCTGTTTCAGCTGAAGTTTGATTCCTTACTCGATCACAGTCTTTGCTTGCCCACGCAGCAATGTTCGTCTTCCCGAGCTGGACGCCAAGGGCTATGATCTCTTCCCGTGTCTTGAGCTTCATTTCTTCTTCGGATAGTTCCTTTTTGTAGGTATCTACTTGATGTTGTGATTCATTATCCATCATATGGTCCACAGGCGTGGAAGTCGGCGCTCTTCTTCGTGGAGTAGATGGTATCGACGAATTTGGGCTGCGAAGTGGGGTCGTGGACCCTTCGGGAGTAGCAGTCCTTGAAGGCTCGAGACTTGTGGCAGGTGTCATTTCTGTTCCCATGTCTCTCATACAAACTGATCTTATCCCAGGATTGCCTGCATATTTAGAGAAACAATTTGGGGGAAATTTTAGCTCACTTATTCATATCAAAGGCACGTAAAAAGGGGTCATGAAAGAGACACTAAGGCTTGCAATATATTGTTACACGAGAGCGAAGAGATAAATTTTTCCTATATGAATTTAGCAACGAAACATAATTAACACTCTAAAGATACTCTTACGTTGTAAACAATGAATGACAAAACGGGAGAGAAGGTTGAAACTAATGCGGTCTCTAGCGATGTGAACAGATTGGGCTCAATTTCGCAGACAGTGTGAAACGGCCAACGAACAAGACCACACAGCTTCACTCTGTACCAAAGGCGGTGTTTTGAGCACGTTTGCGGGGCACTATGATCATTTTATAGTTTTTGATATTTTAATTCGAGTTTATTTATCAATTACGTTTAGTCTAGGTGCATGTTGTAAATAATCGTTGCACAACTTACTATTGACCTTCAACTTATATTTAAGATTTTCAAAAGAGTTGCATAAAAACTCATGAAGAAAACTGTGAGACACTAGAAGTTAGACGACCATGTACACAAACGAGGTACAAGATTGAACCAAGGTAGCGTTTGGACTAATTTAATCCAAATATGAAGAATGAGATTACCGTTTGGACTAATTTAATCCAAATATGAAGAATGAGATTCGCATTCTTCATATTTGGATTAAAACTTTTTGGTCATAAAATGGCTTTAAAATCCTAATTTCATTCCAGAAAACGCTACCTTCCTAATGTGAACAAGGAGTCGAAACCTTCTTAAACTTAGGTTTGATCCGAAAAGTAAACATATATGTGCATGGATCATAGCATACACAAGTTGAATTATATGTATTAGGAGTAATCAACTTAACTACCATGTAAAACACTTAAATAGCTAAATTTCATTGCAGAAACAGTTTAATAATGACAAAAATAAGTGCATAAATGTAGCTTAGCCAGCATATTATAAAAAACAATGACAATCGGATCGAAGCGCACAAAAACAATTACCTGTTCTATCGTCTTCTGAACTTTTTGCGCATATATCCCTCTGATCCACATCCTTCGGATCTTTACTTTGTATACACGAGTCTTGCTGCGACCCGGAGGGTACAAATGAGAACTTTTCGAGCCCTGTCCTGATAACGGATTGCTTATGGTCAAAATTGGCGCACTCTGGAGCAACCCTCACAAGATTTGTCGCTGGCAAGCGGCCAGTACTGTTATGCGAAGTAGTCTTCTTGGAGTAATTGGCTTGTATGGTTTGCCTATTCATTATCCATTTCTCTGCATCGTTCCACTTAGATGGAATTGGTCTCGGGTGTGACCTTGACATGGCACTTTGCACTGATCTCTCCCCTTTATGAAACTCAAAGCTGGAGGAACTTGCATTACTGTCATAGTCGGGATTTTCATCTTCAAGCATTCTCATCGGGTGAATTGCACTCAAATTCCCACGATCAATTCTCGACATTTGCTGCGTCCTAAGACAACCTGCATCACTGTTTTCTGTCCTGAGCAGATCCTTTGAGTCACAACCCGGCTTATCACGTTGGCTAGCAGCCGACAATACCCCACCAGATGGTTCTATTGATGGAACCTCTAAGTTGGAACCTGAAACTGAAATGGTATGCCAACTTTACTTCAGGTGTTCATAGTCATAATACACTAGACTGTCGGGTTCAAGTTAGAGAAACTTCTGTAAAGCATGGTAAGGCTTCATACTAGAGGGTCGGGTTTGAGTTAGGGATGTAGTCTCTGCAAAGCGAGGTAACACTACATACATAATACAACCCTCCTCCAGAGGGTCGGGTTTGAGTTAAAGAGACGGTCTCTTTGGAAAGTAGGGTAAGGCTACATACATATATAACACAACTGACAACTCTCCACTAGAGAGTTGTGTTCGAGTTAGAGAAACAGTCTCTCAGGAAAGCAGGGTAAGGCTACTTACATAACACAATTCTCCACTAGAGGGTCGGGTTCGAGGAAGAGAAACAGTCTCTTCGCAAAGCAGAGTATAGCTACATATGTACCCTCCTCAGACCCCACAACTGTGAGGACAGATAAGGATGATGCCTCGTGACCTTGAAGTCACGGGTTCGAGTCAGAGAAACAGACTACCTTCATAGCCACACACATGACACGACGACCCTTCCTAGACCCCACAATGTGAGGGCCTTGTCTGAACCACCGTTTTTCTACAATGAATCAATAAGGTACATACCTTCCTCATCAAAATCTCCACTATTGGAAGCTAATAAGCAGTTCACAAACTCAGAATCCACAAGCTTTGAAGGAGATGTTCTTGAAGAGTTACTGTTTGATCCATCCTTCTTTCTTTGATGGTGGACCCCCATAAGCTTCATCCTCAGTTTGCTTGGAGATATGATACCAGTCTGCAACAAACAAACAAACAAAAACAAAGAGGATATGAAGAAAAATTAGCAAAAACCAAGATACCATAGATTCATCACAAATCAAAAACCAAAAACCACACACAAAAACAAAGATCACAGCCACCATTAGGACAATGAATAAAAAAAAGCACAAATTTACCAGAAGCTGCAATTTTTTATCAAAAAAAAAAAAAGGAAGAAGAAGAAGAAGGAAACTTTCTTATATTTCAAGTAGCACTCAATCATTTCTCCACCAACCCATTTCATATCATAGCTCATAACACAAAACCCACACACCAATTTCATCAAGAACCCACAGGACCTAAACCTTAATGAATTAAGCAAGCTTTGCTAAATATATATATATTTCTAGTTACATTCAATAATTTCTCCACCAACTCATTTCATTTCACAAAACCCAGAAACCAATTTCATCAAATTAAAATCCACAATACCCAAACCATAATAAATCAAGCTTTAAAAAAAAGTTCTATTTTTAGACACATTCAACCATTTCCCCCACCAACCCATTTCATATCATAGCACAAACCACAAAACCCAGGAACCAATTTCATCAAACTAGAAACCCACAAGACCACAACCTTAAAAAAAAAAGATCAAGCTTTGCAAAAAGAAAAAAAAAACACATGGGTCTGGTTAGAAAATTGAAACTTGAAAAGATACCTGAACTTTGTGTATCCTCTCATACTCCATTGAACTTGAACCAATCTCTCTCTCTCTCCTTCTCTCTCTAGGAAAAGTAGCAGAGAAGGAGAAAATACAAAATAGAGCTAAATTTGCTGTTGGGTTCTTCTGATGAATGAGAAACAATTTTTTAACAGTCTCTGTGTTCTTGTAGCTGACAGAGGTCTGTGTGCACTGTGATCATGCCACGTCATCATAATATGGTCTAATCTGACGTGGCAAGATCCAGGTAGGGCAAGGCCGTTTTTTCCATTCAATCCAAATACTCGCCGACCTTTTCAGTGTAGAGATCGTTGGTCGGCCGAGGAATTAGCGATTTACTGAAACTTTATTTATTTTCTGTTTTAATTTTTTTTTTATTGAATAGTGATGATTATGAAATTGTGGAATTTCTTAATTGATATATTTTGTGTTGGTAATTCTCAAATTTCGAAATTTATTATTATTGAGTATTATTATTATTTTTTTACATGGACTTCGAGTATCATTACACTTGATCCACGTCAAACAAGTTTAATGTCTGGAGCTTTTCAATTTACAAGATCAAACAATGATTTAGAAGACTTAACGAACGTATGAGATGCACAATATACATTTCAATTAGTGACCTTAAAATTTATATTATTAAACTGGATAACTAGATTGCATATATCTTAAATAATCAAGCCGAATGAACTGAAACCGATCCCTCCAACTTGAATTGCGTTCGCTACTGATTGGACATTTGATTCGAAAATAACATCCAACCAGCCTTAGTGAAAAAAACCACCGAACCGCCTCCATGATTGCTAAGGCCTCCACAAGAAAAGCCTCGGAACTACCTAGCCATGATCGTTGATTACCTCTCCACAGCTCCAAGCTAAGAAGTCACAAACAATCCATCCAGCTCCAAACTTATTTGAATCCGCAAAAAGTTGCCCCATCCGTATTCAATTTCAACCGGCCTCTAGGAGGTCGCTCCTAGGCCACCTCCACCATTATTGCGCTCGATGTCATGTCATCCTCCCCTTAGCAACCTTCTATCCACTAGGAACGCTTGTTGCCATTCTAACTATCTTTTCCCTACCTCTCCAAATAGTGTTCCATATCACGTCATTGCGAGCTTTACAGAGACTTCATGCACAAGGCCGAAGCCAACACACCCCTCCACTTGACTGTGGAACTACTTGGAACCAATCCGCCAACGAATGACAATTATCTATTACCAAAGTCAAATTGGCCACCACCACACACATTTTGACGATGGGATAGAAAGAAGAAAATGTGTTGATACAACCTCCTAACAATCGAGGACATGATTGATTAGCATCATCATGTCATCTTCCCATATGTGATAAGACCGGGAGACTACTAAAAAGCAGTCTTCAACATAAATGTTTAACCTTCAGCAGAATATGAGTGTGCCATAACTTTGACCTAGCAATCCCCGACTTGATTACCTGACCCAGCGGAGAGGGCCAAGAAGCAACTTTTTACAATGTAAACTCTCTTTTTTATCCATTTCTCACTCCCAACTGTATGTATGATCAAAATGACTAATTTACATCTTTAGAATAGCTTTTTGTTTTTTAGGCGAGAAATGAGAATTAGATTATTGGCTAACCACTCCACCAAGATAGGGTGAACAAGGTTCCGTACCTTAAACTCATTGTCTATAGGACTCTAAATCAAAGAAATTCTAAATCCTGACAGATTTGACACCCATGGGTCTTATTTAAACACCCTCACCTGACGACCATCACCTAGGTGGAAGAGACATTCTAATTTTAATAGAGTGTGGATTGCCATCATACGCCAGACATAACTCAAATTAGCCCCCATGGTTGCACTAAGAAAAGACGAGTTTGAGTCTCGGTATCAATAATTGTATAAAAGTGATCACATATTTTAAAATAACCTTCTCACATATAATATATACTAATACAAATTGGTATAATTAGACTCCGAATATTAAATTTTTATCATGTAAATCACAAGATATTATAATAAATTTAACTTAACCCATGATCTAACTAATAATTAAAATAGTAAATGATTTCACGACCTGTGAAATTCTTTAACAATGTCTCTTATACGCAGATTGTAGTGAGCTTGAAGAACCATCTAGTTTTGATAGTACCAAATCAATATACAGAAACTAAATAAATAATAAAAACGAAGGTATACAACAGATAGTGACATTGTCGAAGTTTGACTGATGTGGTCCCCTATTTTGTGTTCTTTTTGGACCAAATCATCTCTACTAAAACACGTCTTTTTTTAGGTGAATTGAAAAGAAGAGACCGTGCTTTAGATGATAAATCATTGTGCCTTTTTCCATCCTAGTTTGCAATATGAGATGACAATATGGCACTTCAAATTTGTGTAATTTTATGAAATAAATTCTATCAAATTTTGAGCTAAGACGTCAAATTTTGTAGTTCGAAAATTAATAGAACATACTATGAAATTATCGCACATCGGTTTTGGGTTACACCATTCATGTTGAACTCGAAAAAGTAGGTGAATATTAAATATTAAAAAAATACTTTGTTCATTCATCAATTAATCAAAACAACGTAGTTTTGATATTTTTCATCACTTATAAGGGGTTCAAGTTTTATAAATAGAGCCATACAACATAGTCTTAGTATAAATGAGACAATTTAAAATTAAAATACTTGATTTCTTTTAAATTTTAGTCTTTTAGTCCAACTATATACATGGACATTGAATTTTATAAGGTTGTGTTTGACAATTTACATTCCAAATCTTGGGTTTGATTTTTTGAAATGATGGTTTTGAATACAAATATAATATTTTAAAAGTTATAATAATTTCAAATGAGAATGTAAATTTTTTCATTTAAAGTATGATGTTATTGGTTTTAGTCATATGCAAATAGAAATTCTCCAAGTATACAAACAGCATAATTTCAAATGTAATTCAAGAATTCAAATTAACCATAATTATATTTAATGCTTCCTAAAAGACTATAAGTTTGTCCTGCAAATGACAACACGTCATGTACGTAATGCGCGCATGAGCGTCACAGTGTCCCATTTCGCCACAATGAGAGCACGTCACGCAGGATCAATTCTTGGGTTGCACAGTCAACAAACTTGCACCAATACCTGGATTCAATGGGCGTGCTTATGGTACGTGACCTTCCGTATCACGCGCCAATCTCATCTCCACGCGCCAAGTTTACCGACGCACCCATAATGTACGTTGACTATGTCATCCACAAGTCAAGTTTGTCATGTGTGCCAAGGAAAATGGCAAGCCAAGAAGAATGAAAAGCCAATGGAAAATGGCAAGCTAATTAGGAGAAAACACAAACC
The DNA here is from genome assembly GCA_036897625.1 of Pelargonium cotyledonis. Taxonomy (NCBI): domain Eukaryota; kingdom Viridiplantae; phylum Streptophyta; class Magnoliopsida; order Geraniales; family Geraniaceae; genus Pelargonium; species Pelargonium cotyledonis. The sequence goes on from JAYMTA010004916.1 coordinate 9,829, forward strand.
AACGGAGGATGACAAATAAAAGTGGATGGCAAGACAAAGATGAGTGACAAGCCAAAAACAACCAAATTTACTCATCTTAAGTACGTGCTTTAAGACTGTTGCGATTTATTTAGTTGTCGTGTGTTTTGAAGTTCAAATGATCTGTTTCTTCGCTACCGATGAAATATTTGAAGGGCCGACAAAACCCAAGGAGAACAATCATGAACATCTATGTTACTCTGGGTAAGTCCTCGAAATACAAAAATTGACGGAGCAAGTTAAGTTTCCTTCTGCTTTTGTTAATTTAATTATACTAATAACATCATATAAAGATACTAATAACATAAGAACCTTTAACATAAGATCGGATATTAACTTTTGCTCTCTGTCCTCTCCAAATGATTAATGTACGCACAATTTTTCTTCCTAGCAGACAAATATTAAAAAGGTAACATGACAAAGGAGCTAGGGCATGCAACTAATTCTTGATATGATAGCAAAATTTGATTACACACTTTTGTTTGAATTTGAAAATTTTGAAAATCTGTATTTGATTGCAATTCATTCATGACTGTTGGGATTATTTTTTGACATGTATATATTGTTTTGGATTTTTTTTTTAAAAAAATCATTCTCATATTCTTTATTATATATGTATATATTCAATTTTTTTTTTTAAAAAAAAGTTGCTGATTTTAAATATTTTTTTTTGGAAAAAAGAAACATTTCAGATAAAATTAAAAGTACAAGAAAAATGATATATGTGGAATAGTGACAATACAAAGTTTTAAAACAATTGTTTTTATGAAACTCCAAAAAGTAGGATTAAATTATTTGTTTTTTTCTTTCTATTGAAAAAGGAAAATGATTTGAAGAAATATTTCAAAGGATGAAGTTTTTAAATATGTATGTAGTCTCAATAATAAAAGATTTAGAGCGAATTCGCGATTAGAACGAAATGTCTTTAAATCATATCTCACTTAAATTAATTTTCATTTGAATCAAAAAAATCTACGTAATAAACGATAACACTTTCTCTAGCAAATTGTAAAACAATTGCATCCCAAGAAAGTCGAACTATAAGTATACATTTATATATATATATCTCAAATTTTAATCCATTTTTACATTTAATGCGCAAAACTCAAATTTTGTCTAATTTGTTACATAAAGTTATTTCTTTTTTTCCTTGTTGAACCTAATAATAAAATAATTATATGAGCAAATATGCAACTCAATTAAGCTGAGAAACTGAAACATGTTAAGTCTAGTGGTTAGAAAAACTTTAGAATTTCTATGAAGCCTCAAGTTCGAGACTTCGAGTCTCCTTATCAACGGTATGTGCTGAGATTTATGCGGTGGAATTCAGTGTTACACTTTCTTATAGAGTGAAAAACGTTGTTATTTCGAGTATGATGTCTCGTTGCTAGTAAAAAAATTACGCTGAGAATAAATAAAAAGACAAATTTATTCAAAAGAAAGAAAAGTGAAAGACTAAATTTCATATGATAATATAAGTTGAACCTAAATAAAATTGATAAATAGTAGTATAAACAATTTGTTTGTAAGTTGAAATGATGAGTCAAAGTTACATAAACCAAAACTGGGGGTCTCATTATTTTTATTTGACTGAAACTGAATGAATATGGAGAGTGTCAGAATTCAGAGCCAAAAACCAAGAAAGAATATATATGGTTCAAAATTCTATAATGTGACCCTTTTCACTGCTTCTTCACCTAATCCATCAATCTATCTATTTTCTACCATTTCTATTTTTGTTTGGAACTTGAAGAACCTACTAAACTATAATTTGATTTCAAGCCAGGTTAATTAAAGTGAGAACCCTAATTAATTTGGTTAAATTAGGGTTTTGAGTAGTCAAAGCAAAACTCATATTAGCTTTATATGCATGAAGAATGTACGTAGACGATCTTTTTGAGTCGGGTATTGATGTTTACATATTGCTTTAAAACTTATTTGGTTCAAACAAAATATGATAATGAATAAATCATTAATCTTTGTTGAGTTTCTAATATGTATTTTTGTATTTTAATAATATATTTTGAATGATGTTTTAGTCATTTTATATTATATTATTTTGTTTCAAATTTTTATTTACTAGCACAATTCATTAGTTTCTTTATTTCACATTTACGTAGAATAATTCGATTGTTATTGTTAAATGTTCGAGTTCGAGCTTACTAATCATATGTACAAAATATTTAATGTGTATATATATATATA
>JAYMTA010004917.1:0-12050 GCA_036897625.1 Pelargonium cotyledonis
CTGGTACGACTCGCTCCATCTGCTACGTTGAGCTCCGTCTGATCCGTCTCAGTCTTCAACACGACCAGATCTGGTGATGATTAGATTCGATTATGGATTGATTTTTCTTTGATTATAGTTCAATTTTTTGTCAGATTCAAATTATTTGTTATAATATTTGATGATGAAATTGGGTTTTAATATTTGTGTAATTCCATATCTGAATAATTTTGTTTAATTTCATTACATTTGTGTTTGAAGTTATAAAGTTCAATTGTTTTGATTTTGTTGAATGTTAAACAAATTTTTGAATAAAAATCTGATTCCAATGAAAAAGCTTCAAGTGAATGGGCTAAAATTTTATTTTTCAAATTTTTCAGCAAAAAAAATATTTAGAATCCTGCAACATATGAAAAATTGGAAATTGTGCCGAAATGTTTAAGTGTTATTAATGTTCTTGAATATCTGTTTAACAAGGGTAGTTTAAAATTTTCAGAAAAAATAAAAGGTCACATGCCTATCATTTGATAAGGGAGATGATTTTTTCATTCAAAATTTAACGGAATCCATTAAATAGCAAGATAATAGAGGATAAGTGTTTTAAACGTTAATTAACAGGGAATATGTATTTGGGGTAATTACAGATAACCACTATGTACTAGTTAGTAATGACACTTAACACCGTTAAACTTTTAATTATGACACTTAATCCCGTAGAACTTTCAATTATGACACTTAACTTCGTAGAACTTTCAATTGTGACACTTAACCCCGTATAACTTTCAATTGTGACACTCAGCCTCTATGAACTTGGCAAAACACTATTCAGTCAGTTAAATCTAACTGAAATACATAGTCTCTCATCACATGCATGACACATGACCAATTAATTATTCAAAATACCATATCTACCTTTCTTTATCCTTTTAATTTTCAATTCAAACACTTTCGGCACCAGAATTTTCAAAATGTTGTCAGATACTGAGAATTTTTGTCGGAATCTAATTTCTTTTATGCCAAAATTTGAGAATTGCTGTCGGAATATTTTTTTTGTCGGAATCATAAAATTTATCATCTTCTATGGAATCATATTCCGGCAAAAAGAAATTAGATTCCGGCAAAAGTTCTTAGAATCCGGCAACATTTTGAAGATTACAATGCCGAAAGTGTTTAAATTGAAAATTAAAAGGATAAAGAATGGTAAAATGGGTATTTTGAAAATTTAATTGGTCATTTGTCATGCATGTGATGAGAGAGAGTCTATTTCAATTAGATTTAACTGACAAAATAGTGTTTTGCCAAGTTCAAAGTGGTTGAGTGTCACAATTGAAAGTTTTATGGAGTTAAATGTCATAATTAAAAGTTTTACGGGATTAAGAGTCATCACTGACTAGTACATAGTAGTTGTTTGTAATTACCCCTGTGTGTTTTAAGTGAATAACTCGTAGGAGTAAATTATATTTTACCCTAAAAAAGAGAGACAATGGTCTATTTGGTTATCAAAGTTTGATTAAATGGTCTAAATAGTGATCAATTTGAAACTTTAGTCAATGTAGTACTCAATTGAAAGTTTATATAGTCTAAGAAGTACTTGCTCTAACACCGTTACATATTCCATCTATTTTTTTGATGAGGTGGCAATAGATAAGTGATGTGGTGTCAAATTAGATATCTAAATTGTGATTAGAGTTATAAATATACATGTATCCAAACATGATTAAGTTTTTAGGTTAAATTAGGGTAATCTAAATAGTATTGTCTAACGTTCTTTTTTTTTTCCTTCTTCTTATCGTTGTTATTTGGGTATTTTGGATTGTTCTTGCATAATCTCAAATCATTGATTCACGTTGTCAATCCTATTGCTTGTTGGGGGTAATGTTCTTTCTGTTTTCTCTTTTGATTGTTGTTGGCATCATTATTGTGTTATTGGTGTGAGTATCTTGTTGAAACATATGATTGATTCGTTTGACAGTGTTTATTCACTGTTCATTGTACTATTTTATGTGTGTTAGATTACTTGCTTTGATTGTGTTTAATTTATTGTGTAATTTGTCAACTTAACTTGTATAGTATTGCAACGTTCGACTCTGTTTTTACCTTTCATAGACGATTAATTTTCTTCCTAGTGTAGTAGCATAAACACAATAAACTATTTGTTTGGATGCTGAGAAAACACATACAAACAAAAAGTGGAAGAAAAAAATGGTTTGTAGAAGCAAATAGCCTTTGCTTCGTCAATACAATCACAAACAATCAGATTCATGATCAAACAAAGTAGCACAAATACAGATTTCAAAAAAAAAAAAAAATTAGCACAAATAGAGGTAGCATTATGTCATAAAAATTGGATATAACACATATCACAATCAGCTCATTTCATGGGAACTAGATTTGGCTCGTGGACGTGAATGACCATTAATTTTTTTTTTCAACATGAAATAGGATTGACAACGTGAATCAATGATTTAAAGTTATGCAAGAACAATCCAAAATGTCCACACAAAAAAAACAACGATAAGAAGAAAAAGAAAATGATTGTTAAGAAAATACTATTTAGATTACTCTAATTTAACCTAAAAACTTAATATTGTTTGAATACATGTATATTTATAACTCTAATCACAATTTGGATATTTTATGTGGCGCCACATCACTTCTCTACTGCCATCTTATAAAAAACTAAATAGAATATGTAACGGTGTTAGAACAAGTACTACTTAAACTATATAAACTTTCAATTGAGCACTACATTGATTAAAGTTTCAAATTGATCTCTATTTAAACAAATTTGATAACCAAATTGACCATAGTCACTGAAAAAAAAATGAACAATTTGTTTAACCTAGGCCAAAAAGAAAAGTAAACATTTTCTTTGGGAGGAAGGAAGGGATCATTTCTACACGCCGGAAAAAAGTCTCTCAGTCTCAGCAGCTTTTGGAAACAAAAATTTCGATTTCAGTCTCAGTCGGTGAGAGAGATAGCTCACAGAAGCAACAACAACAATAACAACAAAAATGGCTCTCGCAGTTCGACAGCGGCGTGCTCCGTCGTTCGATTCGCCGCCGCAGCCGTCCTCGTCGTACGCGAAGACCGATAAGCCGGAGAGATCGAACGGCAAGGAAGAGGAGGACAAGGGTTTCAGGTGGTTCTTTCCGATTTTAGCCCTGGGAATGCTACGCTACATGAGCGCCACATCGAACATCATTCACGACTGCGACGAGGTCTTCAATTACTGGGAGCCTCTTCACTACCTCCTCTACAAATCTGGCTTCCAGACTTGGGAGTACAGGTACACATCTCTAGACTCTGTGAGCTAAAAATTTGGGATTGTGTTGGCTGTAATAGTGCTGTTTTGAGCTGGAAGTTATTGGGTCCCTACTGTTTCTCCCTTTCTCTGGTGTTTTGTTTTCTGGGTCTATTTACTAGCTGGGAAATGGTTGTTTAAAGTTGACTGTTTTTTGTTCTGGTTGGTGCTTGAATGTATTAGCTTGCTGTGCATTAGTTTGATTTTGTGATTGGAGTGCCATTTTCAGTTGCAAGAGTTAAATTAACTATGTTTTGAGTATTGGATAAGGGAATATGATCAGTGTGTTATTTGAATAATTGCATAAAATGCTTTTGTTGATGCCATAATAACTGGTACCAAATTTGTCACTTGGAGCTAAGTGTTTATATAGCTACTTTTTTTGCCACTCTGGCTCAACAGCACTTTCGGGATACATCTGTGAGCAAGAGAGCAGGCAAAACTAAATAAGAATACATCCAGAAGAAAAATTACTTCTTTGTAGGAGTGTAAATACCTTAAGAATAACCTTACTTGACATGGAATGACTGATAATACTTTTACATTCGTTGCAAGCTCTTTAGGTGTAGAGGGAACTGTCACAATTCTATGAAAGAAAAGTCTCCTCATTTCTCAGCCTTTAATGAACAATACTTTTTTCCAACATAGGACTTCCCATACAGTTGTTAGAGCTATATTGCCACTTTGGGGCACCAAAAGTTCTATCTACTACCTTTTGATTCTCTTAAATTTGTTGAGACTAAATCCGCAAGAACTTCTGCTCATGAGAAGATAGACACATAAACTGTATTCAACTTTTAGGAACAATGTGATTTATATGAGTCACTTTGGCAGTTGCGTTACCTCTTATAAATCATTGATAAGATGGACTTCAAATGAAGGGTGATGATAAATATTGCTACACATCATTTCGGAATCTGAGATCTATATTTGTCCATCTTGAATCAATAAAATTTTCATTGGCTAATTGTTAAAACTGACTATCTTGGCTCATGGACCTGTTGTGGTTCTTTGCTTAGTTGCTGTGGTTGAGGGCTACCTAAAGATGTTGTATGCTTTCAATGAGTCGAGGTTATGAATGCATGTTTCACTTCTCCTGAATATGCGCACACGGCTTCACGCAGACAAACATATTGAGCGATGAGGCAAAAATAATACTCCCTCCATCCCAAAATGAGTGTCTTGTTTCTCTTAAATTTTTGTCCTACAATGAGTGTCCTCTTTCCTTTTTCAGGAAGTTAGTTATATATGAATTGTCAATAGTATTCTTTTAATAAGTTAGTTAGTATTCCTTACGCTTGTTATAACAAATGACCATAAGAATACAAGAGTGAAGCTAAGACACTAACCAACATCTCCTTAATTTTTCTCAAAATAGAAACATGGACCACTTTTTTGGGATGGAAGGTGTATTTTCCATGACGTGATAAGTTAACATTCTAAACATTGAAATTTAGTATTCGCAACTGGTGGCCTAGTCTGCTTTCTCATGGACCCGTCTCTACCATTATAAGGCAGTACTTGTAAAAGTTTAGTAGTCTGCCTATCACTATGCATTTTTTTTTACTCAAATCTCTTTCTTTTTAAACTAAATTGAATCACAGGAACAAAAGGAAAAGCCAAAAAGCACATATATACTATGCCTTGTAGCCTAGAATAGCACAAGTAAACTGAAACATTGAGTGTAGCTAAAACACTGACCTGTACCTATGTAAATTGTGCTACGTGAGATTCCTATTACTTAGTGTTTCTGTTCTTGCAAAATTGTTTGCTACCCTTTTGGTTTAAATTGCATTCTAATTCATTTGATCTCATTTAATAGTATTTTCTTAAAAGATTTTTCTTTCGTAAGATACATCATACATTAATGTGATTTACTTTCTGCAGTTCACAGTTTGCACTGCGGTCATATCTGTATATTGTCTTTCATGAATTTGTAGGTCGACCAGCTTCATGGATGTTTGGCGAGGAAAAAGTAAGAATTTTTGGGTGTTTGATTTTCCAATGAATTGTTGGGTGGTCTCCAAGTGAGTCTGTTAGCATATTAACCATTGTGTTTTCACACTGCAGGTTAGAGTCTTCTATGCAGTGAGACTCTTTCTTGGTCTCCTCTCGGTTGTTTCAGAATCTGTTCTTATAGTGGCCCTGTCAAGGAAGTACGGAAAACGCCTTGCTTCTTATGCACTTGCAATGCTATGCTTAACCAGTGGTTGCTTTTTTGCTAGCACAAGTGAGTTCAGGTTTTTCAAAAATCTTCTTTGCTTCCATAATACCTTTTAGCCATGCTGGTTCACTCAATTTGTTTCTATTGCAGTGTTCTGCAGAGAAGGGGATCTAAGAAATGCCTATTTGGGCTCTTTATTATATAATAATTAATAATTTTGGGGTTTTTGCCAGGTTTTTTGCCAAGTTCATTCTCAATGTATGCCATGAGTCTCTCATCGGGGTTATTTCTTCTTGAGAAACCTGCTATGGCAGTTTCAGTTGCAGCTGTTGGGGTAATTCTTGGCTGGCCATTCTCAGTCTTGGCCTTTCTTCCAGTTACATTCTACTGTTTATCGACAAGATTCAAACAAGCCTTTCTTTCCGGAGCTGTCACATCTCTTGTCTTACTTGTAAGTTACTAAAGATTCATGGGTGATCATAAAGTGTGTAATTCTTTTGGATATATTGGCTAATGTGACCAAGGCTTACCAATTGGTTGGGAGATGTATTAATGTGTCATGTTTATCTATATCCTAACCCTAATCTGGTATTATTGGAATCTTGCAGGCACTCTCAGTACTTGTGGATTACTATTACTACGGAAAATGGACGTCATCTGTTCTTAATCTGCTGATATATAATGTCTTAGGAGGTGGTGAGAGCCACTTATATGGGACTGAAGAATGGTCGTTTTATCTGAGGAATGGATTTAACAATTTCAATTTTTGTTTCGTTCTTGCTTTACTTTTCTTGGGAATCCTGCCAATTGCAAAGAAGAAATATGCCCCTGATCTGCTGATTGTGATCTCGCCCATTTATATATGGCTGGGATTTATGTCTTTGCAGCCACACAAAGAAGAGAGGTTTGAGTCATCCTATACTTTTATTCTATGTCGTGCATATTTGTGGACTCGTCTATCTATTGGATTATGTTGTATCATATATTCACAAGTATTTCAAAGTGTCAAGCTATAATAATTTTCACCCCCATTTGCTTGATGAGGAATGCTGGTCAATAATGTGAGCTGTAGATTCAAAATTCCCTCCATCCGCGAACACTGGATAAGTATTTTATATACTTTTTAGTATTAAAATATAAAAGGCATAGTATTGTTGCACTCAGAGAAGTTTTCTGTGTACATGATACCAAGTGTTGCACGAAGAAAGTTGATGAAATATGATTGTAAGGTGATACGAATTTGAGAAATTAATGTATGCTGTGGGTTGGATGTAGATTCTTGAGGAATTCGAGGAATACGGGTAAAAAAATTTGGTTGTTTAAAGAACGGATGTCAGATGGTATTATATTCTTATAGCTAAGCTTTCAGTTTAGTGTGCCACTGGTTCTCACACCATTATTGTGATTGCAAGGGTATCAATTTTGCTTGCCATTAGTTTTCACGCTATTGTGTAGAGCTCACAATTTGTATTCTAGGTCGGGTTTTTTCTGGACCAGTTTGAAAAGATCTAACCTGATTTGCAAGAGGTGCAGGGTTTGGGCTGCGGGTTTGTCATGGGACATGTGCGGGTTGCCCCGATCTACACAATTCCCGAGTCAAACCTAACCCAAAAATGAATCGGGCTTATTTTGTACGACTTGTCAGCTATACTCTTTGGTACCCGTGGGTTCGAGCCCAAATTGTCTGCTATACTACTGTGAATGCAAATTAAGCTAGTAAATTTGGGAATTAGTCTACCATGGGCTGGGTACATTTGTTGAAATCTGGTGTAGGTAATGGGTATGAACAGACCCCTTTATAATGAGTTAATTTTTTAATAGCATAAAATCTGCTGCCCAGTTCATATCAAAGGACTTAACATTTGATGAGTTAATATTTGGATAGCGTAGCTCACTGTAAGGCTTAGGTTTCTGCATATTCAAAACACCCGGTCTTGTTTATCTTGCAGTATTGTTGTGGTAGCCTGGGTAGGGCACAGCCTTACAAGTTCATTGATATGATTTATTGCTATTTACAGATTCCTTTACCCAATTTATCCACTTATCTGTGTTGCCGCTTCAGCTGTTATTGAGAGCTTTCCTGATCTTTTCCGCGACAAGTATAATCCTCATGATAACTCTATTATTGTTATGGTAAGTTTTGTATGAGTAAAACTTACTGTCACTGACATATTGGCTGTTCTTCTCACAGTCCCTCCCTTTGATTGATTACGCAGTTAGCTAAAGGTCTCAGACCTATTGCTCTTGGTCTCATTTTAATGGCTTCTCATGCTCGTACATTTTCCCTGATTAATGGTTACTCTGCGCCTCTTGAGATATACAAGATTCTCGATCACCATGACGATGCAGGAATGGGTGAGATTCAGACTCTTGCTCTTGTTGTATTGTTGATCTCAATATTGTAGAGAATATCATTAGAGTTGATGCCCCAAAAGAAAAAAGTTACATTAAAATAGAGGAAGACAGACTTCACTGTACTGTTAGGTTGTGGATGCACAGGCCTTACCCATCTAACTAGCACATAGCGTCCAAGATATTATGACCGTGTACATATTGACCGGTTAGTTATTCGGTTATTCCAATGCTGGCATTTTCTCTTTTTATTAGTTCGTGTTGCTTAAAAACTCCTCACCACACTGTAGACGTCAACTTAATCTTTACAAATTAAACGGAAAATGGATTTGTATAGAAAGGATGCTTAATTCAATTACTCTCTTGTGATGCAGGCTCAGTACTTTGTGTTGGAAGTGAATGGCACCGATTCCCATCATCATTTTTCGTTCCTGATTACGTCAGTGAAGTCCGTTGGATTGATGATGGATTCCGTGGCCTTCTTCCACTCCCATTCAACTCTACTCTGGGTGGAACTGCAGCTGCGCCTCCATATTTCAACAATAAGAACAAGGCATCAGATGAGCAATACGTAACTTCACATCCCCTTCAGTACCATCTCATATATACTGCTCTCATGACTGTTCATGTTTTAGTCTTCTATTTCCTGTTCTTTATCTTTGTTGTTGAATTGCAGCTCCAAAATCTCGAAGCTTGCACTTTCCTCGTAGAGCTGCAACTTGATAGACCTTACCCTTCTCGCGGAAGTGACATGTCAAAATGGGAGGTATGGTTCATTTTCATTTTCCTCCGTTCTTTGTCCCGCATGAGGTTTGAGTCTTGGCCCAATAGTAAAGTTTGTTGCCTTGTGACATTAGTTCACGGGTTCGAGTCTAGGAAACAGTCTCCATGCAAAAACATGGAAACTACTGCACATATAAATGACTCCACGATGGTGTGAGCCTCATGTTGTCGTGCACTAGGCATAGAGCCGGCAAATAAGACAATATGCTGGACTCGAACCAAAAAAACGAATTGCAGCTCATGTTGCAAGCAAAATAGGTTGCAGGCTGGGCCAAAACACCTGCATGTTATTGGCCCACCTTTTGCCGCCTCATGCATGGTATTATCAGGCTGGATCAGTGATGGCACACGCCGTGTGCCGTTAATCCATTTTCCAGCTCGCTTGGGGCGCCCTTATTTATTCTTTGCTCTGTATCTTTTCATTGCGACTCATCGTGATTGTTTCAAAACTTTCCGTGTTTCAGCCAGTGGCTGCACTGCCTTATCTGGACAGGGAGCTTTCTCCAGCCAAGTATAGGTCATTTTTCATCCCGTACCTGTGGATGCAGAAGAATGTGTTTGGGATGTACAAGCTGCTCAAGAAAGCAGCCTCAGAGCCATTATAAGGAAGGACCTCTTTGGTTAGGCACAGCTATAACCTATACGAACATTACTTTTTGTGTGTGTGTGTGTTCTATTTTAGCAATGCCACCAAACTATGATTTGGTCAATTACTAAGAAATATGTCATGTTTGAATTGCTGTATTGCAACTTGTAACCAAATTTTGTAATACATTTGAGACTGAGTAGCACTGATTATCAAAGAATATGCAAGTGTTGTAACAAATTCAATAGATACTAAAATCAAAACACGTATTGTGAGAGAAAAATACGAGAGAAACAAAACATTGATTTTGATACGATGAAAGTAACATTGACGGGCGTAACAATGATTATTAAAGAAAAGGAACTTGGTTATTTCCTATTCCCTTTGTTGTCACGCTGCTTTGTGTTTGTCTCTTTTTGTGTGTTTCTTTGCATTTATGTATTTCCACTATTTTTTTGTTGTTGTAATTATTGATTTTCCTAAAATAGATAGTGAGGCCATTTTATTTTTCAAATCTAAAACAATTTTCAAATTATTATTAAATTCAACAAATATTTCTGTGACTTTACCACTAGATTTGAAAATATAAAATTTGAACTATGAACCACTGGGATTTTGATTATTTGATAAAATCTACTCATTTCTTCCCACAATGAGTGTTATGTTTATATTTTTAAGTTATTATATTATTATTTTTCTCATATTAACCTTTTCACTTATGCACATAGGCAATTCTGTACATGGAGTGTAGGTAAGAAAGTGAGGGTAATATTGGAAACACGCTAAATTTTGTGATAATTCTTTTTTTTTGTTAAACCCCTTTATTTCATTAATAATAAAAGCGGTTCACAATCATACGTATAGGAATAAACTCTAAATCGAGCTTCCCAACATAGACCAGAAAATGGACGTAAAGGCCTAGAATAAACTAAACCCTACCCTGCTGATCTACCGAGCCTATGAGATACATAACATTTCGAACAGAACCATCTAACATCAAGCAACAGACGAAACAAAAGAAACTAATAACCTCCTGGTCTAGCAAATCAAAACCAAATCCTAAAGCGAGATTCGAAACGGCTACACTATAATTCGAGTCCACCAAACTATACCACATCACTCTCCTCCTCCCGGAACAAATACCGGTCCCGGTAAACCCCCTGCAGCGGTGAGTGCTCCCCACTGCAGGCTCTATCCATATACCTCATTCGGTCAGGCGGATCTTCTCGCCTTGGTCCGCTGGCTCCATAATCATGTCTGGTTCCTTTCCGATGTCCGCTGGCGCCATCTCTACTCCGCTCTCCTCCTCACCGGCAATGGCATCCATCACATTGTGATCCAGATCCTCCACTTTCGCGTTTCCCATTGCTTCGGCTCACCACCCCGATCACGTCCCTCTCTCGATCAAACAACACCCACCTCGTCAGAAACATGATTTCGGTCACTTACAACCCCAGCCGATCACGCACCCTCACTCACAACCACTGGATCTTTCATCTCTAGAACTACCACCGCACTCAAGGGTCAAAGAACCCTAAACAACAGAGATGCTCAGCATAATGACCGCTAATTTTGTGATAATTCTTAATTTAAAAAAAAAAATTAGAAACATGACACTTTTGGACAGACTAAATCTTGCAACAAGATTAAAGAAAAAAAACAATTATGACATTGATGTTGATTATTGATTTGTAAGGGTTAAAGACATCAATAATACTCAATCTTTGTGCTGAAACTCAATTTAGTACTCAAAATTTAATTGTACCAGAGTTAGTACCCAAATTTTAATTTTCAACCCAATTCGATGCCCGCCGTTAGACCCTGTTAACAGCTCCGTTAAGTAAAGCCCACATGGACTGACGACAACTGACATGGCAAATAATTGCTGATGTGGCAACATTTTTCCATGTGTGGTGCTGAGGTAGATTTTATTTTATTTTTAATTTAAAAATAAAATAAAAAGGAAACTCTCTCTCTCTCTCTCTCTCTCTCTCTCTTCCTTATTCATTCATCTTCTACTCTCAAGTCTAGACTTAAATTGCAGAGGAGCCATCTCCCTCCCACTCTCAATGTTTTTCACGGTGTCAGCAACTCCCGCCGTCGTCGATGCCGGCTCTCGCTCTCGGCATTCTACGGATTCTGATCGCCGTCTCTGACATCAGACTCGCATCCCAGCATCTGCCGTCTCTCCCTCTCTCTCTGGCACGCCATCATCATCGGTGGAGCGTCTTCTTCATTGCGAGCAGAGCGGTAATCGTCGCTTCACCTCCAAGAAGAGCCACCACGTCCCTTGCTTAAGCCAAACGATCGAAACCGACCAAATCTGTCATCACTGTATCAGATTTTTTTTAGAATCCCTCTCGGATCCGTCTCTCTGCTCCTCAATTTTGAACCTTCCAGAAAATTTGCCCTCCATCGTTTTCAATTTTCGAACCCAGATTCGACCCGGATTGTTTCTTTCTTTTTTTTTCTTTTTTTGCGCCGATGAGTAACAGTCTCAACTCAAGCGATTGTGTAGCTCTATTTAATTTCAAAATTTGAACTTGTTCAAGGTTTTGTGTCGGTGGTGGAGAATTTGAAGTGGGTTTTATGGATTTGATTAAGTGTGTGTTTGCTTGTTTGATTTTGGGTTGAGCTCGCCGGAGAATTTGTTCAGATCTATACAATGTTGTTCGTGTGCTTGTTCATATTGAGACAAATGATCCAATTCTGATTCAAATTTCAATTATTGTTCATGTGCTTGTTGAATGGTCCATATTTTTAAAACTCAAACTCGTTTTACTGAAATAACTCAAATTGAAATGCACTCTAAGTTTGAATCTGCAACGGGGAGCTTCGATGAACGGCGAAGATGAAATTAGTAAGGGAGCTCTGTTGCGGCG
>JAYMTA010004918.1:0-12050 GCA_036897625.1 Pelargonium cotyledonis
ACACCACCGCCAAATTCGACCTGCCGGTGGACTCGGAGCACAAGGCCAAGAAGTTCAAGCTCTTCTCCTTCGCCAACCCCCACATGAGAACCTTCCACCTCTCGTGGATCTCCTTCTTCACCTGCTTCGTCTCCACCTTCGCTGCCGCTCCTCTCGTCCCCATCATCCGGGACAACCTCAACCTCAAGAAAGGCGACATCGGGAACGCCGGCGTGGCCTCCGTCTCCGGGAGCATTTTCTCCAGGCTGGTGATGGGTGCGGTCTGTGACCTTCTGGGCCCGAGATACGGCTGCGCGTTTCTGATCATGCTCGCGGCTCCGACGGTCTTTTGCATGTCGTTTGTGTCCGACGCCGGAGGCTACATAGCGGTCCGGTTCATGATCGGGTTCTCGCTGGCCACGTTCGTGTCGTGCCAGTACTGGATGAGCACCATGTTTAACAGCAAGATCATTGGTGTGGTGAACGGAACCGCCGCCGGATGGGGTAACATGGGAGGCGGAGCCACCCAGCTCATCATGCCTTTGGTGTACGAGCTGATCCGGAAAGTCGGTGCCACTCCCTTCACCGCCTGGAGAATCGCCTTCTTCATTCCGGGATGGCTTCACATCATAATGGGGGTCTTGGTCCTAACCCTAGGCCAAGACTTACCTGATGGGAACCTCAGTGCCCTCCAGAAAAAAGGTGACGTTGTGAAGGACAAGTTCTCTAAGGTCAGTAACATGAAAGCTTATATTCGAGTCTCTCTAATGACGGTACGTATAACAATTAAAAGACAATAAGTTGCTAACGATTGATATTTATATACAGGTGTTTTGGAACGCCATCACAAATTATAGGACATGGATCTTTGTCCTCCTATATGGCTACTCCATGGGAGTCGAATTATCTACTGATAATGTCGTTGCTGAATATTTCTTTGACAGGTAATTTATAATTGTGTTCTCGTTTCATTTGTATTTTCAAGAAGTACGTACCTTGAATTGAAATGATGATATGTTAACAATGAATTGCAGGTTTGATCTTAAGCTTCACACGGCGGGAATCATCGCAGCCACCTTTGGTATGGCCAATCTGCTAGCTCGTCCCTTCGGCGGATACGCCTCCGACGTGTCGGCCCGGATGTTCGGAATGAGAGGAAGGCTGTGGACACTGTGGATACTCCAAACTCTAGGAGGAGTGTTCTGCATCTGGCTCGGCCGAGCCAACTCACTTCCTATTGCAATCCTAGCCATGATTCTGTTCTCAGTCGGAGCACAAGCTGCTTGCGGTGCCACTTTTGGCATCATCCCCTTCGTTTCCAGACGTTCTTTGGGCATAATATCGGGGCTCACCGGCGCCGGAGGAAACTTCGGGTCCGGGTTGACCCAACTAATCTTCTTCTCAACGACAAGATTCTCGACAGCCGCGGGTCTGTCGTGGATGGGGGTGATGATCGTGGCGTGTACACTTCCGGTGACTCTGGTCCATTTCCCGCAATGGGGAGGCATGTTCTGTCCGCCGACCAAAGATGTGGTGAAATCAACGGAAGAGTTCTATTACGGATCGGAGTGGAACGAGGAGGAGAAGCAGAAGGGTCTGCACCAGCAGAGCCTCAAGTTCGCCGAGAACAGCCGGTCGGAGCGCGGCAAGCGGGTCGCCTCCGCGGCAACACCGCCTCATGTGTAAGGCAGCGAGTCACGACTCAGTTCGGTCCCAACCATAAGCAAATAATGAGAAAGAAAATATATATATCAAGCCGCAATTGTTTTCATTAACCTATATTCTGTTCTTGAATCTTAAATTCTTGAATACTTTTTTTTTTCTTCTTGAATCTTAGATTGTTGGTGATTGTTTTTTTCTTTTGATATTGGTATAGTGATTTGTGAAATTTTAAAACTCAGTGATCAGACTGTTTATTTTAAGTACAGATATATATTATATGATCTTCCAAGAAATGGTATTAGAGAACATTATAGGTCTGAACTTTCTGTTTAAACTAATTTAATTACACTGTATTAGAGAACAAATCACTAATGATGCAGATCTTAATACCTAATTTAGGCTTCTACCAGCCAGGTAATATTCACACGTGGCATTTCTGAATTAGTTCTTACAAATTACATAGAATTCCATTGATTCCAATAACATCACTTGTTAAAAAATAAAAATAAGAAATAGAAGTGTGTATCAGATATGTCATGAGAATGACTACTTAATTTAAGGAAATATTTATAATAATAAATAGGGAGAATACAAGTACTTTGATATTTCAAAATTGTTAAAAACAAGGAGTGTGTGTATATATATGTCATGAAAATGATGACTTACTAGCCACTATTAGACATGTATTTGCTAAAGTAGTAAAGTATTATCATTCTTAAACTAGAATTAATAAGTTTGACATTTCCAATAATGTCACTTGCTAGAAACTGTGATGACAATGATCAATGATCACTTACCCTACTGTCGAAAAAGATTTATGAAATATAAAACTATTTTGTGATTTGAAATCTGAAACACAATAACTACTACACGAGATGGTGAATTTGTTTGGAAACAAGGTTAATGTTTGCAATAACGAAAACAAATATTTCACTGATTGATTCGTTGGTGTAACGCGTTTTAAAACACAGCACCTGATAAGCACTGTTCACCTCCATTTAATTGGTTCTTGTTACAACAACAATCCTTCTCAGTTTAATTTGACATATTGGCTTAACTCTTATCCTAGATGTTGCAGTGTTGTAACAAACCAATTCAATGGTCATATCATGTTTCACAATCATGTTCTAAATTCGATATAGAACAAGAAATTTGTAGAACTTTTATAAGAATAACAAAACAAAATAAATTATTCTGTTCCATACATTAATCTCTTGAGCAAACATAATTAAACTACTGATACATGTCATGTGTACCAACTTCCAGTTGAATGTTTACTCTGTTCCCTGTTTTGGTTTATGACTCTTATGCCTACTCAGAAGCCATAACACAAACTTCCCCTCCAAATTTTCTGCAAACTTCATACTATAGACCTATTAGAACACTTTTAAAGAACTTTTATCAGCGAACACGCAACAACAAAGAGAATTAGACTTTAAAATTTAAACTTATACATATAGCATAACATTTCTATCAAACAATTATTCAAATTGACCATTCACGAATGTTTTTGCAGCGTTTAGTTGGTTTCTATGCCTAGTATAGTCAGAACTGATCAATAATTAAGATATAAGATCCACTACCTATGTCCAAGTGCAACTTGTAATGTGAAAACTATATATCAAGCAGCAGAAAACAGATACTATTATACTCATAACTTATCAAAGCAAAACTGATAGGAACTTGCGACTAATCAAAGACAAATATGTAAGCAACCTCATGATAGTGCAAATACCTGGTCAACTGATCAGCTACAACTACCACCACGTACCAGCTGCATAATTGGTGATTAAAGCTGTTCTTATTTAAGTTGTACGGTCAAGTTTAGTTTGGGAAGATACTCGAGTTTACCTTCTAAACTGATCCTTTGGACATCCCATGAGGCTCTTCTAGTTGGTGCCTGGTGGAGGTGTGAAGGGTTTCTTAATCTTTGTTAATTCATATCTGATATGTCCCCAAAATATCTCAACAGTTGGGTGTCTCCAGTTGCTCCTTCAGGAGTTTACCGTTTCAACGCCGAACTCTATTAATATCCACACCACTTCAACCCTCTTACTCAACACAACTCCAAACCTGAAGCCTTCTCTTTTCTCTACTGCTCCTAACTGAAGAGAAAGAAAGATGGCTGGTGTTCAAGGTTCTCCTGGAAGCTCAATGCATGGAGTCACTGGCAGAGAACAAACCTTTGCCATGTCAGTGGCTTCCCCAATGGTCCCAACTGACCCAACTGCGAAATTTGACCTGCCTGTTGATTCGGAGCACAAGGCAAAAGTGTTCAAGCTTTTCTCATTTGCCAATCCTCACATGAGAACTTTCCATCTCTCTTGGATTTCCTTCTTCACTTGCTTTGTCTCCACATTTGCTGCGGCTCCCCTTGTCCCCATCATCCGTGACAACCTCAACCTCATGAAGGGGGACATTGGAAATGCTGGAGTTGCTTCTGTTTCGGGAAGTATATTCTCTAGGCTTGTAATGGGTGCAGTTTGTGACCTGTTGGGGCCGCGATACGGCTGTGCATTTCTTATCATGCTTTCAGCTCCTACCGTGTTCTGCATGTCATTTGTGTCTGATGCTGGAGGATACATAGCTGTCCGGTTCATGATAGGATTCTCCCTCGCAACATTTGTGTCATGCCAGTACTGGATGAGCACCATGTTTAACAGCAAGATTGTTGGGCTCGCCAACGGTACTGCAGCTGGGTGGGGTAACATGGGAGGAGGAGCCACTCAGCTCATCATGCCATTGGTGTACGAACTGATTCGAAAAGTTGGTGCCACTCCCTTCACTGCCTGGAGAATCGCCTTCTTCATCCCGGGATGGCTTCACATCATAATGGGGGTCTTGGTCTTAACTCTAGGCCAAGACTTGCCTGATGGGAACCTCAGTGCCCTCCAGAAGAAGGGTGAAGTTGCCAAAGACAAGTTTTCCAAGGTCAGTACTCAGTAGTTTCCTTCCTCGGATCATTCTCGCTCTGCTCCAATAAATTTTATAAGAATCGAAATGCTAATTCTACTTTTTTTTGCAGGTGCTATGGTATGCCATCACAAACTACAGAACATGGATTTTTGTCCTTCTTTATGGGTACTCCATGGGTGTTGAATTGTCCACTGATAATGTTGTTGCTGAATATTTCTTCGATAGGTAACTAGTCTTCTCAATGAGCAGAATATAATCAGAACTGAATATAACAATACATTTCAACTGACCATAAGATATAATTGTGCAACAGGTTTGATCTTAAGCTGCATACTGCTGGAATTATAGCTGCTACCTTTGGGATGGCCAATCTTATTGCTCGACCCTTTGGAGGATATGCTTCTGATGTAGCAGGGCGGGTGTTTGGCATGAGAGGCAGGCTATGGACCCTCTGGATCCTCCAAACCTTAGGAGGAGTCTTCTGCATCTGGCTTGGTCGTGCCGATACTCTTCCCATAGCAATTTTGGCTATGATTCTGTTTTCTGTTGGAGCTCAAGCTGCTTGTGGAGCTACTTTTGGCATTATTCCTTTTGTTTCTAGAAGATCTTTGGGTATAATATCAGGCCTCACTGGTGCAGGTGGAAACTTCGGGTCAGGATTGACCCAGTTAATCTTCTTCTCAACCACAAGATTCTCTACAGCATCAGGTCTCTCATGGATGGGAGTCATGATTGTGGCTTGTACTCTTCCTGTGACTCTGGTGCATTTCCCACAATGGGGAAGCATGTTCCTTCCACCAACCAAAGATATTGTAAAATCTACTGAAGAATTCTATTATGAATCTGAGTGGAACGAGGAAGAGAAGAAAAAGGGGTTGCACCAGAACAGTATCAAATTTGCTGAGAACAGCCGGTCAGAGCGTGGCAAGCGGGTTGGCTCTGCTCCAACTCCACCAAATTCAACACCAGCTCATGTCTAGCACTAAAGAAAAAACAATATCATGATGCTATTTCAATCTAGATATATATCTGAAAAGCTATGTTGTACTCGTCTTTAAGTGTTTTACGTACTAAGATCAATGTTTTTCACCCCTTTTTAATAGTTGGAATATGATTTACATTGGAGATAAGACTATGGATCATTCCTCCACATTCCATGGAAAAGAGAATGCAGCCTCAGGTCTAATAAGAACGCAAGTGTGTTTTATAATGTGTTTTGAGCGTTTAACAACCATGTATAATTATCAGACCATCTTCCTGGAGCTACAGCTATGGGTTAAAAAAAACACCTTGAATCTACACAATGGAGGATTAAAAGGAAATTTTAACAGGAAGGTGGTATATCTAATGGGTGCATTCTTCTTTTTGCTGCCTCTATAAGCCATTCAAAAAATAACTACACATTCTATAGTATATGACTATTATCACAGAAGAGTACAGAATTCTATTAAACTTGAAATGGTGACTATGAAACTTATTCATGTAATTATGAAAAAAGAAAGGTACAACTAGAAGAAAAAGATACTTGTAAAATCATAACTCATCAATTAAAATATAAAACAGAGCCTGAAAATGTACCCTGCAATGTATCAAGTAGCTGAGTTCTTTTCTGTCATTCTTGCCCTCTCAGTACTTTCATCTGAGAGTTTTTCGAGCATAAATTCTTCTCCTTTTCATTCTGGACATATATAGTCATCACATATTTCCAAGAGAGTCTGCATTTATAAAAGATATCAATCAGATAGATAGATAAGACTTAGTAAAAGAGCAGTAGATGAAACGTGCCAATGAAACTAGATGCAAGGTTGAAGTTTGGAAATCAATTTAAATTGTTTCTGGCACGCCTTTATTATTCTCTCTACATGTTTACTCACAGGCTTTTCTTGTTAGAAATGAAAATCACCGGATAATATATAGCATTAGAATTTAGGGTGCCTTATATGATTTTGATTGTAACTATTAAAATCATAAATGACAAATTCCTTCCCCAAACAAGTATCAGGACTTCCGCTCTGCCTCAAATTTGAGAAAAAATAACAAGACAAGCCACACCCATCATAATCAGTCCTTTCTTATACTTGTATGTGTAGCCAACTATCTTCCTCACTTCCAGAACCACGAAAGAGGGCTCACCAGTTCTGATGGGCTAGGTAGATTTTCACTGAGTCTTATTTCAGGGTTGTGGCAAATGATATTTTCATTCGCTGCGAAACATAATCATTTTCAATCTAGATAAGATGATCATATTTTATAGATACCAAATGAGAGCTCAAAAGAGAATGACCCCTCAATTTAGATATTTGCAATCACCAAGTTGTCAAGAATCTTATAGGAAACTTACTACATAATTGATCGAATCCTAAGAAAAATGGATCAATCTAGAAGTACATTATGAAGAGAACACTAACTAGTTATGAAACGTAATTCTGTTCTTCTAAAAAAAAGAAAGATAAGATCTCTTACATAAATTGTATGGAGTAAGGCTTTAAGTTGTGGTAACTTGTAAATCAAACACAGATCTCAGGCTAGTTGGGAGGGCTTGGTTCACCCCACAAGAAGGGTTGCTGCAGCACCAACCACTTTGGAAGCAATTGCTACAGAAGCACCTGTTTCTGGTTGAGCAGAGGCTTTTCTTCATAGTTCTTGTCGTTTTATATGCAATGTAGAATAAATACGAACTTTATGCTTAGAGTCTCAAATTGCTTCAAAGAATCAAAAGTAAGATCAGCTTCAACTACCACCAATTCAACTACATTGTGTTTCTAGTTTCTACCCCCAAGTAATTGAAGAAAGAGTTTTATTTCAATGTCAAGTTACTGGCTTATTTTTTGAGTGACCAGCATAATTGTGATAATCCAGACATCATCTTGACCGCTGATCACCTTCAGAAATCAAAACTTACAGCTACCATAAAGTTTAAAGTTAGAAAACAAAAATTTAAGCAAGATCTCAAAGTTCTCTAGACTATATCTGATACTGGTAGGTGATTCTTTCAACTATAATATATTATGCAGTGGTTTTAAGATATCACATTTGCAAATAGCAAGTAGAACACAAAGACGTATTATTCCACAGCTGAAGAAACACCATCAAAAGTTCAACAGATCAGTTACAGTTCTCAATATATCCATAGAGCTTGATACGAATCAAAATAAGAGATTGTGTGTAATTGGAGAGCTAATAATTCTCCCAATAGCTTTACCCCTAAAATGATTTCCAGTTTTCCACCCAAATCATGAACTTGACAATCTTGACTCTGACCTCTTCCCCTTCCGTACCATCCCTCTTTTTTCAACCTCATAAAAATCAAGCTTTGTAACCAAATTTAATGGTAAAAATCCTCCAAAATTTAATTAACGAACCCAACTTTTTAAGAACCTGAAGAGTATTAGATAAAAACTATTGCTTTTCCATTCAAACATTAACTTATCCGTAGAACCCTACTTCCTAGGGTTCGTCCACAACACCCACAACAACTTTGATTAATTTCAGAGGCTGTAAATTAAATCAAAGAACCAATTTATCTTTGAATTGAAGGAGACCATAAAATCAGAAACCCTCCTCCATAAAGATAGATTAAAGGTGTTCAGTAAATGGGTAATGGTAGTTTCAACGAAAGGAACCAACTTTTAATAGATTACTGCAAATGCATAAAACGTTGATGAACAACCCTCCATTAAGGAGCCTTCAATGAGTAATGACCCATTTGAAGGGGCCATTGTTCATAGATAGCTAAGCTATAGCTTTCTCAATTTTAATCACAACCATATTATTGCATCTATATTCATCAATCAACTACCATCCCAAAATTTCAATGGTCACTGCAATTTAGTAGCCATAAGTTCAGCAAAAATTTGGATGAGAAATGATTAGCAGTATAAAGATACACAACAGCTCAAAAAATAAAAATTATATATATACTGCAAATAATTACTGTATTAAATATGGAAGAGAAGGAGAGAGTTTTTGTAACATACATACAGTACTAGTGGAAGTAGGAGGTAAATGAGAGAGGTTGCAATGCTAGCTCCATTTTGAATGAGTGGAGCATTGAGCCCTCTCTTGTGTTTGATGTGCAATATACGCTTGCCACGCCCACTCATCCTAAAAAGTGTTTTTTTATTACGTCAGCAACGGGACGTTATATTCGAATTTGAGAACTCAAAAGGAATTCAAATTGTTTTAACCACTTGACCCAACATGTTTTTTTAAATTAGATATTGGGCACACTTCAATTTGGACCCGAACACGTGGGCACCCGAAATTCGACCCGACCAACTTTCGAACCTATTATGTGACAAAATCTTCAACAGCCATGAATCAAGAAATGAAGAGCCACCTCCACGAGCCACAATCTGCATCCACACCTTAAATGCATTACCATTCTTTTGCACAAAAGTACTCTCTATTGAATTTGAATCTTCAATGATCTTATTATATTTTACAATTTACATCTCACACTAATAATTGTATCAGTTGGAGTTAGTTGGAAGAAAATCAAGAGTGACAGGTCGGACAATTAAATGTGCCACTTGTCAGGCAAGGAAGCTGGCCGTTTCCAGGTTGGCCCAATCAGGGCACTCCAGGTGGCAGAGACAAAAGAACCTTAGTACAGGATAGTTGGTTTGGTAGACACGTTTGTGAATCCAGAACAATAGTTTAATTGGGCTTGGTTTTCAAATTCACCAACATAACTTTCAATATCACTTCTATTGCTATTGCCTATTTCTAGGAGTAAATTGGCTGGATGTTTTTAATGCTACAATATGCAATTACTATGGTTTTAATGGAACTTCAATACAATCTAGGTGTATAGAAAAATAGGATAATTTTTTTTGCCCAACTCCAAACCACCCCTTTGATGACATTGATGGATATAGATGTAGCCATTGCAATAGCTAAATATTGAATTTCGTCGGCCAAACACAAATTTAATCCATGAATATTCTACAAATGTGACCCACCATGACGGGTTGCAATCAGAGATGGTTTCGATACAAGTCTGACAGCTTCTATGTAGACTCCTCACGTGGAAATTGACTCATTTGCAGATGGATATGCAATATTTTTGCTAAGAAAAATTTCTACTCATGAAGAATGTGTCAATTTAAAACACTCTTAATTGTGCACGTGTCATGTCCAACGATAATAAAACGAGAGGCTTGCATACGAGTGAAAGTGTTGAACTAGTATAGACTAAAACCTCACACGTGACAAGCCTACATGTAATGATGCAAGTGAACCTTAGTAACAAATTTGACGTTTTAGTGGTGGAAATTTGACGTTTATAGTATATTACCATATTTAACGTGGTATTCAAAACAAGTTTTAGTCATGCCTTTGTTTCGAAGGAAACCCGATTATGTTGCCTCTCCGGTGTGATATCCGGCCCGAGTGCAATGCAAATGCAGTAACTTAACGTCACGGGCCATATTATACATGGGTTGATGCATGCAACAACTTTAGCCAATGTCTCAATTCTCTCACCAGTAACAATAGCAGCAACAACAACATATGATTTATGAGCTGTACAACATGTAAACTGATAAATAAAATCTAACCTTTTCTCCACCCACTCACGAGTCCATTTAATTTCAAGCTTCCCTCAATAAATTGAACCCCTTTATAAACCCTCACCACCCCCATAACTTTCTTCACACATTTCAAATACACATTTTGTTCCCAAACTCACAGACACAAAATGTCTACAGTTTTCTCTTTCGTCCTCATGATCATCTTGTTTTTGTATGCTCCATTTACAAGCATGGCGATTCGAGACCTCCCGTCCAGCGCCCCGAGCACAATTAAGCCTTTGGTTCCGGCGCCAGGAGGTTATGTGACCATGGAGCCACAGTTGAATCATAAGTTACCAGTTTTTCGCGCGAGGGAGATCAAAAATTGCATGCCCAAAGGGTACAGCCGCTCGTCAGCTCCCAGCCGCTATGTTAATTATGATACACTTGGCTCAGGCTGTGCTTCGGCACATCCCAAGGATCCTTGAACACTCTGTTTCATACATGGTACTGTTGTTTATGTGTTATGTACATGGTTTTTTATGTGAGGTTTGTGCCTTGTTGTGAGATGAGAGAACATATTTATTTACGTATGTGAGGTTTTTTTTTTTCTCCTTCTTCTTCTATATATTATATATAAAATGTGATGCTCATTGCTTAAGCTTATTTTTTTTACTTGAGTATCTTTGGAATGAATATCAAATGTCAAGAGTTTAGTAATTGAAATTATTGGGTTTGACACAAATGATACGCTTGAGATCATTTATATTTATTGTTGTATCGTTATTTTGTGACACTAAGTTTTGGCTTATTACCAAAAATGAGAGAACTCACCCAGTAACACTTGGAGACAAATAAATTTATATGAAAAATGTTAACTAACATGTTATTTTTGGCATGAATGGTGATGTTAGGATTTTAGAACGTTAATTGAAATTATTAGATACGTCGGTGTCTACTACAACCGCCCGTAACCTCCTAGGCTTGTTGTTGGCATAGCCATTCAAGTTGAATTGCAATGCAATAAAAATAGGTTACATAATTTGCATAACCAATATGAAACTTCTTCCAATAAATGCTACAGTGCAAACGTGGTGGGCTCCAAAACCACCAAATTTGGGCACTCCAAAAGAATCATGTGATATCAAACAAAGCCTTTTCATTAATTTATCGGGAAATTACAAAAATTTCTAATGAACTAATGACTTAATACACATAGTATTTATAAATTAACCCTCTTGACATCTAGTCTCAGTGAAATAGTCATTTAACGGAATTGATTAGTTTTGCCGTTAGTTTGTGTTGAAAAGACCATTATACCCTCGAATTATATGATATTTGTTAGCCAAACAAGACCTAAGTTTTTTTTAATAACAAAGAAAAAGAAAAACCCTTCCAACCTCTCTCTCATACCTCTCTCACACACACCTCTCTTCTCTCACGGCGGCAGCACCGACGACATTCACGGAAACATCACCAACAACTTCTCTTTTCTTTGGCTTTTCCGGCGAAGGATATGGAGGAGCAGCAACAGATCTGACTTCGACGGTGGCAGCAAATAAGGAGGCGGCGGCGAGGTCTCTCTCAGCCAGATCCAGCTCGACGAAAGCTGTGGAGGAGGCGGCGACGAGCTAAGAGAGACGCTCGATTTCTTCGACACCGAATACGAGCTTCGGTAATGGAGCACGAAGAACAGGTGAGGGATGATGAACAACCACGACGATGGAGCACGAACAGCTGGCGAGACTCGGCTCACCAGTGGCGGGGCTCGGCTCACCAGTGGCGGCGACAGGATCGACATGGTGGCTCTATCTCTCTCTCACGGCTCTATCTCCAGCAAAGTGGTGGCTCGATCTCTTTGTCTCCCGGTGTGAGCTTCCTCGATCTGCTCCGGTGAAGCTCGATGTCGTGTTAGTGCGCCGACATCTCACAAGATCTGGCCTCTCTCTTCATGGAGCGCCAGTGAGGAGCAAACCTTTT
>JAYMTA010004919.1:0-12049 GCA_036897625.1 Pelargonium cotyledonis
ACTTGCACTCATAATTGCTCAATTCCAAACCGTTAGATACGTCCGAAACAACAAATAGATCACATGTCCCAAGTTTCGACTCCATCGGACCTAAATCGGTCCAAATCTAGACCGATTTAAACCAACGGTCCACATTGTTTTGATACAAATTGATGTGCCAAACGATCTCAGATTGATCCCAATTTTCATCGACACGCATAAAATTAAATTATCTACAACTATTGTTCTAATGCTTATTTTCCAAATCTTGACCCAAAGTACTTGTTCCCTCCACATCCACACTAACTAACACTTTTTTTTATCAACTACTAGTGCACAATGAGTACCCCATACTTGCACTTGAAATTGATCAGTTACGATCTGTTGGATATGTCTGTAACAACAATTAGATCACACGTGAGAAATTTCAACTCCATCGTAGGTGAATCGGTCCAAATCTAGACCAAATTAAACCGACGTTCCACATCGTTTTCTATCAATCGAGGGTCTAAACGACGTCGAAACGATCCCTATTTTTTACCACATCAATAAAATCAATTTTTATACACTTTTTGTTCTAATGAACATTTTTCAATTCAAAACCCAAATCATTAGTTCTCTGTACAACCCAACTTACTAATAGTTAGTTAAAAAAAATTGTCAATTTTTTTATTTTTAGTAGTGCACATTACGTACCCGATACTTCCTTGTAAAATTGATCTATTACTATCCGTTGAATATGTGCGCAACAACAATAAGATCACACGTGAGAAATTTCAAGTCCATCGAACGTGAAACGGTCCAAAATTAGTCCAAACTAAACCGACGTTCCACGTCGTTTTTCTATCAATCGAGGGTCTAAACGACCCCGATTTTTTACCACATTGATAACATCAAATTTTCTACACTTTTTGTCCAAATGAACATTTTCCAATTCAAAACCCAAAGTATTCAATTTACAATTCAATTTCAAAATATTTATATGGTAATCTAAAATTTATTCAATTTTTAATATAATCCCCATTCAAATTTTAGACCCCAAATTTTCCCTCCTAAAATTTGAGATTCTAAATTTCCCTCCTAAAATTTGAGATGCTAAAATTTCCCTCTACAGTTGTCCAAAACTACAGCGTTTTGGACCATTTTTTTGGGAAAGTTGAGACCCAAATTTGAGGTGCTAAAATTTTCCACTACAGCTGTCCAAATTAGGGTTCCCTCACTTCAGCTTCTCTTCTTTCTCTCTCTTCACCGATGCTCTCTTTTTCTCTCTCGAATCTCTCTTTGTCGTTCCTTCGCCGTTCCTTCCTTCTCCGACATCTCCTTCCGTTTGGACGACCCCTCCAACCTTGTTTGCACACATCCATGGACCTGCAATTTCAAACCCTCCCGTCGGTGATTTCTCTTTGAAGAAACCCTGTATCCTCTTCAAGGTAATCGAATCCACAGATCTATTTCGTTTCTTGTTAACCGATTTGTTTCGCCGGAAATTAGATTATGCTATTGGGGTCTTTGGCATTTAATGTGATAAACTTTTTTGTTTTTTATTGGCGAAATAGAGAAATGGGTTTTACTTGGAAATAAGAAATTTTGTTTCTTTTTAGCATTTGGGCGGTTAGATCTATTGTGCTGCTCTGATTTCTTGTTGTGTTTTTAGTTGAAGGTTCATTATGCCAGAGCCGATAGACAGGCTGGCCAGGCCAGTTGATATTACATCTGTGTTCGTTCGTCGGAGATCGGTGGGTCTTGGGGTTTTCATTGCGTCTTGTGTTAAGCTTAGGCAAACGATCCATATGACTAACTGCACTTTACAGAAGTGAAGATTTGACGAATCACTGTGTTGTCGTCCGTAATGTATTTTAGGATGTTTGCAGGAAAGATTGGCTTGACTTATGCTGAACATATTGGTATTGTGCATGTTCTTTTGATTTGTGTTTGACTTGTGCAAGAAAATTTAGAGAATTGGTGTGTGATTATCTTTGTGCACTTGGGGAGTTGGTAAAGAGGCTGGGGGTAGGTTTGCTTGGCCCACAATTGACAATACTCACCAACTAAATGGCAATCTTGTGATTCTTTTTTCTTATGGTTGCTGGTGGGGATTGGGTTGGGTTTGGAGTGGAGTGGGACATGTTTGTTTTGTTGGGCAACTTGTATTTTTAATTGTAATTGCCTGTTACTAATCACTGATTTTGATTTGAATTTTTGATAATTTCTATGAATCTGTATCTGTGTTAGTTTGGCGTACACGTCCTCGGTTGTTAGGCTTGAAATATGCCAATTAAATTTTTTTAGTACTAGTATATAGTAGTCAAAAGATCAGAATTAGTGTTTTTCTATTGCTATGCTAATAGTGATTAGCTAACAAATTTATTAGATATAAACATCCCTGAAAAAAAATACTCATTCTAGACTTAAACTCAAAAGTGTTAATACATTAAGAGACAATTGTTCACTCGACCATAATTTATGACTTTCATCGGGAATGACAAAAATTGAGATATGAATCCGCATGAAATGAGAATTATAATTGTTTCATCTTCTAATAAATGTATTGTAGTGTTCGATACCACAATCAACATCCATACATACAAAATAACTAAGTTCACATACATTTAGTTGTGACATTTACAAATGCGTGCATAAACAATTATAATCATTTACAAAATTTAAAATATTTTATAAAGCCTAAATAATGGTAAATTTGAAGAGCCCTATCCGAATAAAAATATCTCCTCCACTAATCTCTACCTAAGAAAATATAAACAAGCACTCTCGTATTTTCACGTCAGACAAAAGCTTTGCCGCGTAATTTTAAGCGTTTACTGACAAACATGACAATAAAAGTTTATTTACGAATAAATAAAAAGAAAAGAAATGTTTGTTTCATGTGTTTTTATTTCATGTGTAATACATGTGCAATGCGCGCCAATGATAACATGTAACTAGACCAATTAAAATTTATATCTTATATATATAATTACAAACATAATGTAGTTTGTAACTACTATATTTTTATATCAAAACACGCGCTAAAAATAACTTGTAATCCAGTCAAAATATAATTTATAATTAAAATACAAATAAAATAATATACATACGCCAATCTCCTCCCTAAAAAAAATACTTTCACCTAGCATATACTTATATGAATCCAATCCAAGTACCCAACAACCCCAGAAAATGACGTAGCAGTCCCTCATTGGCTGATCAATACAACTAGAAAATGAGGACACGATAGTAAAAATCATCGCCTCGGCATTGGGGGAGAGAGGAGGGGAGCCGTAGCGGTGGTTGGTGGACGCCTACCGCTACCAACTTGTTGATGTCTCTGACACATCACTATAAATACCAGCTCTCCACTTTACATTTCTGCTGCGCCTCTCAGCCTCCTCAGATCTTAACTATCCATATCTATCTCAATTGAGCTCTTCTCTGTCGGTGCTTCACCTTCAGATCTGATCTGCTTTTTGGCTTGGTTTAGTTGTGCTCAACTGGCCAAGCATTGCTGTTTCTGCATTGTTGTGTTTTTGTTTGATTAGCTAGCTATGAAGGTGATTGAGAAGATCCGGGACGCCGAGGCCAGCGGCAAGGTCGCCTTCTCCTTCGAATTCTTCCCTCCCAAGACTGAGGATGGCGTCGACAACCTCTTCGAGAGGATGGACCGTATGGTGGCTCACAATCCTTCTTTCTGCGACATCACCTGGGGCGCCGGCGGCTCCACCCCCCGTCTCCCGCTCGGCATCGCCAAGAAGATGCAGAACATCATCTGCGTCGAGACCATGATGCATCTCACCTGCACTAACATGCCTGTCGACAAGATCGACCACGCCCTCCAGACTATCAAGTCCAATGGCATCCAGAATGTTCTCGCTCTCCGCGGAGATCCGCCTCACGGACAGGACAAGTTCGTTCAGGTCCAGGGCGGTTTTGCTTGTGCCCTAGACTTGGTAGGTGTCGGAAATTGAGCTCTACTTTTATGTTCCTCCTCCACTTCTTTCAGATCTGATCTGCAACTAATTCATGCCTGTCTCTCTGCAGGTGCAACACATGAGAGAGACGTATGGTGACTATTTCGGCATCACTGTTGCTGGCTATCCAGGTTCTTAATTAATTACACTATCCATCCTTTTTTCTTTCTTTTTTTGGTTTTTGTACGGCATTGACAATTGGTTGATCTGTCTTACTATATTTGTGTTTCCTCAGAGGCTCACCCGGATATGATTGGAAACGATGGTGTGGCCACATTGGAATCTTATCAAAATGATCTTGCTTACTTGAAGAGAAAGGTTATTTTTTACTCTCTTCTATTTTATTTGTTTTACCAGGTGCTCATATATTTTTGTTCTTGACTGACTAAATGTGTGTGTTTTTACTCTACTCACTACAGTGTGATGCTGGAGCAGATCTCATTGTCACTCAATTGTTCTATGATACTGATGTTTTCCTCAAATTTGTCAATGACTGCCGCCAAATTGGGATCACTTGTCCCATTGTTCCTGGCATTATGCCCATTAACAACTACAAGGGATTTATCCGCATGACTGGTTTCTGTAAAACTAAGGTATAACTCATTCTCACTCACTTTTTGTTTTGGTTACAACTGTTTGTCAGATCAGATGTACTGCTCTGCTCTGGTGCCTATTTGTATTTCATTTTATGCCTTTAGGATAGGGAATCCTGGACTTTTCTGAATTCATTGCCGAGTGAATTAGCTCCTAAGCATCTCTGTGCAACCAAGCTTACTCTTTAAATAAAAAATGTCTTCATGAAAGGGCTGCCACTCTTTTTAGGAGAGATGGAGCAACTGTTTGATTTGAATTTTCGATTTCCCTGAACAATTCAGGGCATTAGCTCATATTTCAAGATCTAATGCATCATGATGCAATATGAAAATTGCAAGTTGTGATTGCAATGCACAATCATAATATTCTCCACCAACTCTTACACCTAGGCATTATCCCCATCATGAAGCCGTTATTAATATATTCAACCCGTACTGACAATTTGTTACCCTCATGGGGTGAAGAATATCTTCCCACTTTCCCATCATCTTCAATATTTCACTCTGTAAATGACAAGTATCCAAGCATTGTTTATAACTTGCAGCTTACTGTTCTTCATCACATTTATTAATTGATATCTAAATATTTCATATCTCCTTCCCTCATGATTAGACATTATCTTTCATATCAGCAGAAGCAGAGCTGAGTAAATAGGAGGATGAATGTGACTGTTTCGATTTTAGTATGCTATTAGTGTATGACCTTTAATGTTGGTGTGTTAGAATTACAAGGAATATGGTGAATCAATTGCTTCTTTTGTTTTCCTCTTAACTGATTTAATATAATTCTGGAACAGTACAATGCAAGTAATAGTGATCTTACCATAAATGGCCTATTTAAATTTATGTTCTGATGACACATTGCAGATACCAGCTGAGGTTATGGCTGCATTGGAGCCTATCAAGGACAATGATGAGGCTGTTAGAGCCTATGGAATTCAACTTGGAACAGAAATGTGCAGAAAGATTATGGCTCATGGCATTAAAACTGTGCATCTTTACACACTGAACATGGAGAAATCAGCATTAGCTATCTTAATGGTTATTTTCTACTACCTGCTTATTTTTTGTCGTGAGGTTATACTATTGTTAGAATGTTGTATGCTAGTTACTAAGTTTGGATACTAATAGTCTTAAAATGGCAGAATCTTGGTTTGATTGAAGAATCCAAAATTTCAAGGTCCTTACCATGGAGACGTCCTACAAATGTTTTCCGTGTCAAAGAAGATGTTCGTCCAATATTCTGGTATATAATATGTTTGTAATTGCTATCTTTTGGGGTGAAATCCAAATTAATCAGCAACACATATCATTTTATAATGCTTGTTAATCCATTCAAATCATCTGATATTCATAGCTAATGTTGGCAGGGCTAATCGTCCAAAGAGCTACATTTCAAGGACCGGGGGCTGGGACCAGTATCCACGTGGGCGGTGGGGTGATTCTTGCAATCCATCATATGGTGCACTAACTGACCATCAGGTAAATCCCCTGGTTATACCTCATTCTTTTTCTGTTTCTATACATGTTTGAAATTTCTCCAAGTTAGTTTTTCCAGCTTGGATTTCTCTGTGGCTCTTGGTGTAATTTATTTCTTTTGCAAACAAATCTTGCATGGTGAGAAATATATCACTGTGTCATATGATTATGATTTTAACGACAATTGCTCCTAACAATATAGCAATCTAATGACACATGCCAAACCATTTGTAATTCTCTTCACATGTCCGTGTTTGCAGATTCTTGGGTAGTGGTGGGATAGCTCTAATATCTTGTTAACTATGGCTATAGTCTGTACTCATCTATACTTTTTGTCCTTGTGTGCTATACTTTTTACATATAAAAAGAACTTTAGAGGATGAAAGTATATTGATTTTAGCATGGGAATCTTACTGATACCCACCTTAATATTTTCCATCTCATACCCCATTAATTTTGAATGTTAAGTACCCCAACTTTGTGGAATCAAGTTCAGTGTGTTAGTTTAACTCTCTCCTTGAGCTCATCCTCTGATTCTCTTGTATTAGTTTGGAGTCTCTTCAGCTGCTATTCCTTATTTCCTTATCCTTTGCTCCTCCTCAGAATGCTTCTCTCGTTCCCTGAGCTCTTATCTGGCCTTAGCTTTATTTCTTACCTTAGTTACCACAAATCGCTAGTGGGGAAGCAATTTGCAATCTGCATTGTTCCAGAAAGCCATAATCGGCAGTCCAGATCAGATGAAAGAAAAAAATTTAAATGAAAAATCTAACTTTTCTTCAGAATCACCTTATCTCTAGCGACCCTGTAAGTAGATGGGAAGATGCAGATGAGAAGAAGACAGGACTGGTGATGAAGATGAGAAAACAAGATTTGAAGAAGTAATTTGCGGCAGTGTTTCTTTTGTTTATGTTGCAAAAGTTTATTAGTTTAAAACTTTAGGGTTAACTTACCTAATATTACTCCCTCCATCCCAAAGTAAGTGTCATGGTTTCCTTTTTGAGAAAAATTAAGGGAAGTTAGACTCGGCTAGTTTTGTATATTTTCACTTATATCCCTATAGAGATGTGTTGTAACAAACTCAAAGGATGTTAACATTGGTAATTCATGCATAACTAACTATCTAGAAAAGGAAGAGAGTACTTATATGTACTTATATATATATATAACAACTATAACTAATCTTATGAACAATTAATAATTTTATTTTTTAAAGAGTCATTATATATTTATTAAAAAAAAATCTAAGCTCCCAATATATGTTTTCACTTCAAAATAAACGTTCCGAATAAGCCTATCCCTGCCATTCTGCGCTCTGAGACCCCTATCGACAACATTTCCATTTTCGTTCCACGTAGTGAAACGTTCCGCAATCCATATAACTATGTTTCCTACCCTCTGTTTCTTTCGAGCCTGTTTTGCTTTGACAGTTTCTTTATGCAAATCATAAATCCATCTTGATGGCGTGTCTTTAACCACTTGCTTTTTTGGATGTTATCCAAATTTCAACGCTTTCAAGTGTTATCGGTGATATATTTTTTTTCTTTTTTAGTTCATGCGGCCACGTGCACGTGACAAGAAACTTCACGAGGAATGGGCCGTTGCCTTGAAGAGCATTGAAGATATTCACGAGGTATGGTTTACATTTGGAAACATATTATAATTTCTCTTTGAAGGTGAATAAAACATAACTTGCTCTTTCTGAATTTGCACATATCAGAAATTCATGAAGTTCTGCCTTGGAAAATTGCGAAGTAGTCCTTGGTCAGAATTGGATGGGCTTCAACCAGAGACCAGGATCATAAATGAACAGCTGGGAAAGATTAACTTGAAAGGTTTCTTAACCATCAATAGCCAACCAGCAGTGAATGGAGAAAAATCTGATTCTCCATCTGTCGGTGAGTAGAATTTGTGTTTATGCTCAAGTGCATAATTGTTTTTATAGACACAATCATGGTTGTTAGAATCTCCAATCCCCGATTTGATTCAGTCGACTTACCCACTAAACGATTCAAAATCATTACTGAATCTCCCACGGATTTGAATTGGAAGAAAATCACTTGATTTGATTCTTCCTATTCACCCGATTCACATATGTTGGGGGGTCATAAGAAGCTGGTTGTACAAGATCAGGTCAGATCTGTCTCAACCCGTGTTGAGAAAAAATCATAATTATTATTTCTTACTCATTAAGTTGTTTGCATGAGTTAAAGCTAATATTTTTTAATGATATTAATTTATATATTCATTATATAGTTCTTTCTAGAAGTCTTGTGTGATTGTACATGAATCTTCCAAATTCGATTCCCAATTCCTATTCATCAAATTTGTATCTTCATTTTTGATTTGAATCACGATTCAACAACCATGGATACAATTATGTTTCATATTTTATATCTTTTGAATGGAATTAGTTAATTGGTTGTTCATATTTATGTGCAGAACCATTAGTGTCATAGAGCTCTATTAACAGACTTGAACCTTTTCTTCCCTAATTTAATTTATTTAATTAGGGTCGAATTACTTAATTCTTTCGGGCCATAAGTTTTTTCCCCATTCATGAATATAAGAAGTGATATATGATTGTTAATGTTCTTGAACACTTACAAAGAGTTTTAAATTTTATGGGGTGCCTTTTTGGCCTTCTCTTTTTATAATCTTAATATGTACTGCATATTAGTGTTTATGCTCTTTACTGCGATGAAATTTGTGTCGCTTTCTGTACTGCATTCTTATTATTCTCACTATGTACTTCTTACTAAAAATACTCTGGATGAAGTGGTGAGAACTAAAAAACTGAGCGTTGTAACTGTTATTTTTTACACTGGGTTGTGGATTCTAATTATACAACCATGTTTCAAGAATATCCAGTTCTATCATGCTTTTAGTTATTGAGTGTAAGATGTGCCATTTTACAACAGTATTAGGACACATTAAGAAAATGTTTCCCTTGGGCATGTTTTCCTCATTTTGGTTTAACTGTGCTGTTATTGTTTTATCGGTGCTCTTCTTTTTCCTCTTTCCCTTTTAACATATCTAATTTACATTGTTAAAAAAAAAATTCCAATTTACATGTTGCGCTTCCTTTATTTTCATAATGAGAGTTTAGATTGCGAATTAGCATGTAATTTAACCACTTGTGGCTTCTGTTATGTGCACTTACGTGAATGATAACTGGTTGCAGGATGGGGTGGCCCAGGAGGGTATGTTTATCAGAAGGCATATCTGGAGTTTTTCTGCAACAAGGAGAAGCTGAATGCTCTTGTTGAGAAATGCAAGGCTTTCCCATCGTTGAGCTATTTGGCTGTTAATAAAGAAGGGAATTCAATATCTAACGTTGGTGAAAATGACGTGAATGCGGTAACATGGGGAGTCTTCCCAGCTAAGGAAATCATCCAGCCAACTGTTGTGGATCCTGCCAGCTTCATGGTATGGAAGGATGAAGCATTTGAAATCTTTTCACAAGGATGGGCTTTCTTGTTTGCTGAGGGTGATCCATCCAGAAAATTGCTTGAAGAGGTTCGTCTTTCCTCTCTGTCTCATATGTTCAATAGGTTTTTGCATGTCTCAGTTATTTTAACTCATGCCTTCACCTCTTTTTTCTTTTCAACTTGGTTCTTATACAATAAGGTGTTTTTTGGGTTGTTGCAGGTCGAGAACAGTTATTACTTGGTCAGCTTGGTAGATAATGACTACGTACATGGTGATATTTTTGGTGTTTTTGCCGATTTGTGAGTGGAGCTGCCTCAATCCGCAATATCTGCAATGCTCACCCATGCGATAAATAGTGATGTGCTTGGTGAATTGAGCTCATGAGATTATTGGGTGTGTTTACAGTTGATGATGTTGCCTTTGTAATAACTTGGTATTTTGAGACCTTCATGCTTGGTGCTTTTAAATTATCTGTTCTTTCTAGCTAAACCAATTAAGTATAATTTTCTGTTGTATTCTATATTTTCTCATTTAATAATGTAATGTTTCTGTTCCTTCCCACATTTCTCAGATTAAGTGCTTATTTTTAAGTTTGGTTATGAAATTCTGTGTCTACCCAGTACTGGGCATTAAACGGATGGTATATATTGGATATCCTTGTGCTTGATTTTGACTGGCCTGGTTGAGAAATTCTATCTTTCTGGTGTGTAAATGCAGGAAATTGACTGGAAGTGGGTGCAATCCCGATTGATCTGAAATCTTGTTTATTTAGCTAGAGTAGACTCGGGGTGATTTGCAAATACATTATGTGACCTCCATTGAACCGCTTCTCACCTTGTAGGGTTATAAGGATTGGTTAAAACTTAGGCTACGCTTGGTTTGCATTACCCGTTGGGAAAAAATTGAATTAAGTATTTTTTATCATAACGGTCATGTGTTTGGTATAAAATTACAACAATTATTTTTTCCTCTTTAAGTGATATTATGTTTTGATAAATGATATTGTTACTTTATTCATTAAAATTTATTTCGGCTTAATATACTTTTAGTTTTGGGCTTGAACATAAGTTCGTAGTATGTATGACCCAAAGCTCATAAAGTAGACTATTTGACTTGTGGTTTTTTTGCATACTTTTCAATTTCAACTTTGTAATTGTTGAATATATTTTAACACTTGATATTTTCAACTTTTAAGAACGATCTTGCTCTGATACCAATTATAGTGACATCACAAATTTTGTAATTGAGAACAAGACTTGATGATTCCATTATCTTGGAAAAAATGGTACTAAAAATATGACGGGGAAGAAAAGAGAATACACTACTCACAAACACTCTAGGACCTTGAGGTCAACAAGCCAAACACAAAGGCCTAAATAGGTCAATCTTATGTGGCAGCTCCTTTAAGGAGCAAATAGAGTAAACAAATAAGTACAAATTGTTAGGGTTAATCTTTTGACTAAGGGCTTGTTTGGTAACTCTGGATATTGCTCATTTTTCTCCTCCAACAAAGATATAGAGGCAGTAGTCATGTTTGGTAAATGGTACTCTGTCTTCTCCTATTTAGTCTACCAACTAAGCAAAAAGAGGAGAGAGAGTGAGTTTCGAGAAGTCAGGAAATGGTAACTGCAGTCAAGTAAAAGGAAAGAGAAATGATATGTAAGACTTTAAGTGTTTGGTTTAAGATAATTGGTGTAGTAAGATGCCAAAAGCCCTAGGTTAGGATTAAAAGACAAAGTATTTTTTCTTAACACTATTAGTTCTTTATTCAAGCTTGTATATATTCGACTTGAAGGTTTCTTAGGCCGTTGCAAGATAGGATTTCGGCATCTTTCTGTATAAAAAAGAAAAAGGAAAAAAAAAACAATGATACTGCGAGTTGTATAGAATTTTATTGGAGTGAGATGGTGAGTATGAGTTAAAATTGATGAAATGTCAGCCAATTTTTTTTTACTCATATGTTAATTTTTTCGAACCAATGAAATAATTTAATACATAAGTTAAATGCATATAAAACCGTAACTAAGAGCTAAAATTAAATAGACATAAAGCCATTTAACCATATTTTTTTTAAAAAAATAAGCAAATTAGTTATATAGACTAAAAGTAAAATTATTTCTCACTTTTCAAAGAGAGCGTCACCTTGAGAAAAGTCCATGAGATTGTGAAAAAGTGGTTTGGCCGGTTTATAAGGAAGAGTGGAGGGGGTGTGAGTCACTGCTATTCCCATTTGGTGTTTACGCTTCCTTTTCACATCAAGTTCCTTTTCTGCTCTACTCTATGGCAATGGCGGCGGGTTCTGGTTGTCACGGTGATGAGGTTGGTTGCAGGCAGGTGGTCACGGGAGGCGGAGTGGATGCAACGACGGGGGGTGGTGGCGGTGTTGGTGAGTTGTTTGGCTTCCAGGGTTCTGGTCGAGAGGCTGGTCGAGGGGGAGGCAGCCTTGGCTGTGGAGGTGAAAGGTTTGGACGAGGCGGCGGTGAGGGGTCGGAGCCGGAGAGTGCTGGGGGAGGGATATCTGGTGTGTAGGAGTGGGGGAGATGGGTCGAGAGGATGGGGGAGGGGGTTGGGGGCTACCATGGGAGGCAGAGGTGTGGCAGGTTA
>JAYMTA010004920.1:0-12048 GCA_036897625.1 Pelargonium cotyledonis
AGGTGAGCTGCAATGGAGCCATTTTTGAATGGGAAGGGAGGGTGGTTAATGGTTGGGTGGTGCGGAATCGGAGAGGGAGGTGCTGGGGAGGGGGTCGAAGGAGCTGGGACGGTATGTCGGAGGTTCGGGTGGTGGAGGTGATGGCCATTCGGGAGGCGCTTTCTTGGTTGCACGATAGGAGATGGCTAGAAGTAAATATTGAATAGGACTTGCTGAGTATTATTGAGGCAATCCAGACTAGAGGGGAGAATTTCGTTGCCTATGTTCTGATTCTTGATGATATTGTTGATCTTTCGGATTATTTTGCTAGTGTTAGTATTTCACATGTGACTAGATCAGTTAATGGTGTAGCTCATGCTTTGACAATGTCATCAAGGTCAATTTTAGTGTTAGATTGTTGGTTGGGGCATTCGGGTCCGAATTGTATTCATGAGTTGTTGATTCGTGATCTTTAAATTAAAGTTTCGGGTTATAAAATAAAAAAGTTTTGGCAAAATTAAATTTTTGATGAGTTATCTTAAAAAAAATGATAAGTTGACGCTCTAAAACCCTCATTTTTATCCCACTTTTATAGCATATAAATTGCATATACCAAGCAATGTGCGGAAAATGTAAATAATAATCATTTTTATAATTTAATTAATGGGTAAAATAGAGGTGAGTCAGACTTTAAAAAC
The DNA here is from genome assembly GCA_036897625.1 of Pelargonium cotyledonis. Classification (NCBI taxonomy): domain Eukaryota; kingdom Viridiplantae; phylum Streptophyta; class Magnoliopsida; order Geraniales; family Geraniaceae; genus Pelargonium; species Pelargonium cotyledonis. The sequence goes on from JAYMTA010004920.1 coordinate 678, forward strand.
TACGCAATTTTGAGTAAGTAGTTTAAATGAATGTCAAAACTACGTAGTTTTGACAATAAATTATAATCTTAAAAATCAATTTCAAATCATATATAATGTTCATAAACTCAAGTATAACCTTTTTTCTTCCTTTGTAAACAAATTTATCAAGTATTCATCCGTAGCCACATATCAAATCTCATTTAACGTTTTTCCATTTTCTGAAAACCTGGAATTTTCCTACTTTATCCACAATTTTCATATGGTCTTTTTATATTACTAAAATTTTATTTACTTGTTAAATTGAATTGACGTAGGGATTAAAAGGATTTGAAATGGATGCCTGAATTTATAACAAAAGGTTGCTCCTGTTTGCTCATGGCCCTTTGTACAATCAAATTTTAGTGGTTAGTGTTGTATATAGATAACAGTTTTGATATATAGTTAGGTAGATGGTATAATAGTAGAGCACTGATTCATCCGAAATCAGATCATTGCCGGTGACGAGAGCCAAATGATGGATATGTATAGGTGATTTGACAGACAAAGAATATGATATTTAGTGTTTATTGTTTGTTAGAACTACGTAGTTTTGAACTAATTGATAACTACATAATTTTAAAAGTCTGACTGTCGACTCACCTCCATTTTTCCTTAATTAATAACCGGGAAAGAATTATAAGAATGAGAATGACTAAGAGAAAAAATTATAAATGGACCTAAAATTATAAATATGTATATTTAATTACAACAATTATTGTGTCTCAGACCAGTTCATGAAAGTGGGTTTCATATAAAAGAAACTGCAAATGGACCTAAAGTTAGCCCTAAATGAATAAGATTAGAAGCCCATGTATATAATCCAATTTTCTGAGAAACAAACGGAATAAGAAAAAGCGGAAAACATACATAAAATTGTGACGCACACTTTATCTTTGCCAACTGGCTGGTATTGGATAGACACGTGCACCCAATAATGCACATGGTACAAAACACGTGTTGAATTTAACAGTGACGCGTACTGCGCTGTCTTCAACGCTGTATAGTTAAAAAGGGAAGGAATTGGCACATGTCTCTTATTTTTATGTGTTTTTCATGTGTGACAGGTGTCGGTAGGTGATTGGGCGGTAGAGGGAACGTGGGCATGACCCGTTTTTTTTTTAGTGGTTATTTTGTCGGTATGGGGACGGTTCAGTAGGAAAAGTAGATGGGTCAAACCCATACTTTGGAATTAGTTACAAACTCTGACGGCGAGATTACAACATAGTGTTCGACGCACGTTTTAATGTCGAAGGTTTTTAGTTACAATTATCATTGGCTGCGATACTAAATAGTCAACGGTGCACATTTTTTAGTAAACCAATTACAAACTATATTGGTACAGGTACATAATATTATCGGTCGTAGTGATTGCATTGAATAGATTTTGTCAAATACAACTATTATCCGTGTAGATACAAACTATACATTGGTGTGTGTTTTTTAATAACGTTGTATTATTGGTTTGAGGTAAGTTATAAGTTATATTGACGGGGTTACAAAGAAGCTATTGGTGCGTGATTATTCTATTGTATCATATCTCAGATACACGTATGTAACGGCGTGGATACAACAATGTTAATGACACACGTTTTTTAGTGCTATATCCTAAGTCAGATACAAATTTTTATTGGTCTGGTTACTAATATGTTATTGGCGGGCGTGTATGAGTGTTATTTTATAATTCATATACAATATGGCACTGGTTTGGTTACAAACATTATATTGGCGCGAGATTTTATTCGTATAGTACTATTCAGATACAAGTTGATTCTGGTATAGTTACAATAATGTCAATGATGCGCGTTTTGTACTTTGTCATTTACAAGATACAAATGGTGTGGTTACAGATAATCATTGGCTAGATGTTTCCATGTGTTGTCGTCTACCACAATCCTGTTTGGAAACCCTAGTTGTTTCGGTTGTTGTGTACGCAGTACCAGTGGAGATAACACGATTGATTGCAAGGAATTTGTTTCATAGAATTTGCAGGATGGATAGTTGGTGAGCATGAGGCCGGTAGTGTTGCAGCGGAGGAGGAAGTGCCAGGTATGTCTTTTTCACAATGTCCTTTTGTTAGGTGTGAACTGTTATAGTAGATTTGTTTGAGCATGATAGTTGAATGAAAAGTTTGATTGTTAAAATTTGTAATGTTTTGGTATTCAAATGCATTGTTTGGCGGTCAATTTGGATGAGTTTGTGGAAGATGAAGCTGAGGAGGACATATTTGACCAATTAGTTGATGATTTGGTGTACAAGTTCTCAGAGCAGTCCTGTGAAGAAGGCGAGAATCAATTACCTGGAGATAGTTTGGGAGATAGTAATGGTGATTCCAAAAATGATGAATCCCCAAAAGGTAATTCAAAAAAGGGAATAAAAAATGAATGATGGAAAAACTAAACCTATTGTAATACCCGACCCAACTCTTGGAATGACGTTTGATGATTTGGATAGTTTGTCATATTTTTATAAGGCATATGCAATTCATGAAGGATTTGGAGCCACCATTGCCTTGTCTTGTAATTTCAGAGATGGACCTGAAAAGGATTTGGCATTGAAAAGATAATTTGTGAAGGCGTGCGATGCCGTTGGGAACCCTAGGCATAAAGATAATAGCACGTATGGTAGATCTTCTCAGAAAACAAGTTGTCTTTCATCAGTGAGGTGTGTGTGGTGTAAGAGAAAGAAATTCTACAAGGTTACGAAGGTGGAATTAAGTCACAATCACTCGTTGGACAGTTTGTCTTCCAGGTTGCATGTTAGTGCACGAGAAATTTGTGTGGGAAGTGCATGTACTATTCAGGTGCTGTGAGATGCAGGTCTTAAACCTTTTAGCATTAGAAGTGTGATGGAAAATGAAGTTGGAGAACCAAAAAATGTGGAATTCAATGTTCGGGATATGCAGAATTTCATTCGAGAAAATAGAGATGGATTAAGTGCAAATGATGAGGCTAAAATATGCAAAGGTATTTTCGGGATATGTGAAACATAAACGGCGGGTTCTTCTATGAGTTTCAGCTTGATGATAACAATCTGATCCAAAATGTATTTTGGTTGGATGCGAGCAGTCGTGCAATGTACAAGAGCTTTGGTGATGTAATTAGTTTTGACACGACCTACCTTACTAACAAGTATGTTTGTGATGTTGTTTATGAGTTTGTGCAAATTTTTTGTTGCTTGTGTTATTCTTATACCAAAAACTAATATGGACATGATTAGTTGTTGTTTAGGTACAAAATGACGTTTACTCCATTTGTTGGCGTGAATCAGCACGGCCAGTCGATTATTTTGGGTGCTGCTTTGATGACTCGAGAGACCATTAAATCCTTTAAGTGGGTGTTTGAGCAGTTTTTAAGGTACATGGGTGGGGTTCATCCTAAAGCCGTAATCACTGACCAGGCACAAGCAATTAGAGTTGCTATTGAGGAGAGTTTTTCCAATAGTAGGCGTAGATGGTGCATTTGGCACATAGTTAGAAAGATACCTAATAATATGAAGAAACTTACTGGTTTTAATAATTTATGCATCATCTTAGTGGAATATTGTTTGAGTCGTGTTCTGTTGAGGAATTCCAATCAGGTTGGAATTATGTGCTTGATAAATTTGGATTGGTCGATAATAAGTGGTTGAAGTCTTTATATGAGGAGCACTGCATGTGGGTCTACACTACTGCGCGACATCTTTTGGGCCGGCCGGCATGAGCAGCACACAAAGGAGCGAAGGGATGAATAGATTTTTTGGGAGAAAAAACTTTGATAGAAATACCACTCCGACAGAGTTTGTGCAGAGGTATGATAAAGCATTGAAACACTTGTTTGAATCAGAAGTTGTAGCAAATTTTCGAAGCAGGACGTCAAAGAAGCAATTGACGACCTCCTCTCAAATTGAGAAATATTTTCAGTCAGTTTATACGCAGAAGATATTCAATGTTTTTCAATGGAGTTGAAGAAATTGATAGAGTTACGATTGGTTGGTAATAGTAAAGTCAATGAGGTGGTGGAGTACGATATATAGGGTCCTAATGACATTGAATGGTCAAAAAATTGTATTATTATGCACACGGTGACGTACAATTTGAACTCTGGTATTGGAGAGTGTAGTTCTAATAAGTTCGAGTATTTTGGTATCATTTACAGGCATATGTATGTGGTTTTTTAAGAAGAGGGCGTGACTGAACCGTACCCGATGTATACATTAGATAGGTGGAAGAAAAATGTGATGCGTAGGCACACGCTCGTGAGGTGTAACTATCATGTTGGACTTATGGAGCATGTTATGCAAAGATTTGATGCTCTAGTTAAGCAATCCGCGCTATCCCAATTGGCATGTGAGGATTTGGAGCTAACAAAGGTGTTGAAAGTTTGCTTGGCCGATGCAAAATTGAAAATCATGAAAATCATAGAGAGTAGGGGTAGCGCAGACATGAATGCCAGAGTAAGTGTTGGTAAGGTTGGCAAACCTTTTAAAGAAAAGAGAGTTAAAAATAAGTTTGACCTAATTGCTCCAGCATGTGAAGATCCTATTTTTATGCCTCATGTTGTGAAAACCATCAGGCATCCCAGAAAGCAAAAACGCATCATTAGTGAGAAAGATCGAGCCAAGACCAACCTCAAGAAGAAGTAGAAATGTGATGGGGTAATGTCCCCGGTAGTAGCGTAAATTTGACATATTGTTGTGGGTATGTTAGCGGTATACTTGTTGTTACATTTTCGCATGAGCTCAAGTTAGATTTATCAGAAATTCAGTAAGCTGATATGAAAGATATGGGGTTTGAAAGTCTAATCAGTCATGGGTGCAGAAAGGTGCAGAGAAGTTTCATACTTTCTCTGTCCAGAAAATCCAACCCCATTACTCGTTCTTTAGAGGTGTATAGGAAGAAGCACATGTTGATTGTACATGATGTGAGCCGTATCTTGGAAATTCTAGACCGCGGTCTATCCGTACCTACGAACTTTGCTTCAATCGAACAACAAACTAAGTTCTCGATGTTTTCCCAAATTCATTAAGTACTTTGAAGAACACAAACATTTAGATACCGATATGTTTAGGCAAGATTTCCTAGTCCTTGTGTTGGGGTCTTTTCTTTTCCCGACGAGCATGGTTGTTTGTGCACCTCATTTCTTGCCCATGGCAACCGTTGTAAACAATTGTGCCGCCTACAACTGAGTAAAAGCAGTTTTGGACTTCCTTTGCAAATGTATAAGCCTTTGTAGGTGTATTGAAAGAGAATGAAGATGGGACCGACTCGGAGGTGATTGAATTCTCAAACACTATAAGCGGGTGTGTGCAGGTGCTTTTGGTAAGTAGAATGAAAGCTAATATTGTATTATCCACTTTATCATGAGTATTAAATGTTAAAAAAATTGGTGATTTTGTTTGTTCTGTTTACCTAGATATTTTATTTGAAGAAATATTTTCCTGATAAGGTAGATGGGAGTGAAGAGGTACTGCCCATGAAGTTCTGGACAGATGACCGAGTGAAAGCATTGAAGAAGAGACACACGAGGGATAAAGCGTGGAAGAAGATGTTGAGCAATGTATAACTTCTAGAAATATATATTAGTACTTAATAGTTACATTAATATGGTGTATAGTTTTTATTTTTATTTTTATATTATGGTTTTGTTTGGACTCCAATGTATTGCGTGTAAGGAAGAGTTCAGTCTGAGGATAAGAAACACCGCAAGGGAAAGTAGAACAGGAGAGCTCTACAAAGGATATAAGACGATGGATAAGAAAGTGAATAAAAGCCGCAAAGGAAAGGAGAAGATGGACAACTCGACATAGGATGGGAACAGTAGTATGGAAGGGGAGGAGGTCAATATGGGTGGGCATGGAGAGGACAATGGTTGGAAGGAAGTCCGTGATATTGTTGACAACCTTGAGACAGGTCTGGATGTGTCAGATATGGATGGTTTGGAAGAGGTTGATGATGGTCCGGGTGAAGGCCAGAATAAGAAACGACGTAGTAATGATTGTGGAAGTGCATGCGTTAGTCCAGTGAAAGGTACGTTTTGTGTGAACACTAAATGTTGGCTGTTTGACCCTATCACGCCAGGCATGGTAACAACATGGATTAGTTCTTGTCGCCCGTAAGTGCTTGTTTTGAGTAGATGCAAGGTAAAATGTCTTTGCATGACATTTTCTCCTGACATTGTAGTGTTCATATTGTTTCACATTTACAGCGCTGATGTTGTTGTTCAATTCAGCGAGAACACTCTCATGCTGCTGTTGCATTTGAGTTCACTGTTCGTTGTCAACCGCTAGGCTTTGCTGTAAGTTGATTGCATTTCATAACATATAGTTTTGTGTTGTGAATTATTTTTTGGTATTTATATTTTTACTTTTGTCTTCGTTAGGCAATTGATTTTGCAACGAAGTGGTTGAATTCGTATATATATAGCTTCTGAAACACGGAAAAAGCATGTGTTTTCAAGCATGATTGGGGTAAGATAAACTAGCTATGCATGATGTGATTGATCTTGAATTTTTTTTTTCTTTGGATTTACACAACATTTCTGTTATAGGATATGGTTCGGTCTACTTTGTGTATACCAACTGACGAGAAAGTTGACATGTTTAAATACAACAAACATGGTGAACTTGATATAGAACTAGTTGCAACGGGTCTATATAAAGAGACTGAATTGGGGTTTGCACTGTTGGATTGTGAACTGATTAGTTTTTCATTCACCTTATGCAAATTTCACAGAAATGTGCTCGATGTTTGGCGATTGCTGATTAGTTTAAAATATGTGAATCGGGTTTTCTTGTCGTGCATTCTGTTCAAGCACTAGTTTTTAGTGTGCATGAATTTGAGAGACAACATGGTAGACATCCTGAATACCAAAACCTAATATTTTGTGGACAACGAGAGGCCCATGAAGGATGTAACTTACAAATCCTTCACTAACAAAATTGTTGGCTCTAAATCTAAGACAAGTCTGTAAGATGTGCGTATCGTGAGTTCATGTTTGAGTAACATATTTCCCTTTTGAAATGTGTAGGCTACTGTGTTGTAAAAGTTAATAGTCCGCTCTCCAACTAATGAGGCTCGTCATTAGGACACAACGTCTTGGACTCAAACCTTTCGGTTCCCAAAGATGCCAATTCAAAAAGCAGAGTATGTGAATGGGAATTTAATAATGTCAAGTGTTTGTCTTCATACATGATATGTATTGGCCATGCATGAATTAATATTTTTATTGTTTCCCAAAGAAGGGAGGATTCTGGCCCTTACATCATCAACTTGATGTTGTATTACAACGGCAAGCTAAGCAAATTTGGCAATGTGTTGTGATAAATCGGAAGGGAATGATTTGAGGATGAAGCATAGGTTTTCGAAAACTATGATAGTGGACAATGCAAACATTGTCAATGCACAGGTAAGCTTGGAGTTCACCCTTGTTGTAATAAGACAATCGTTGAAGTTTTAAGCTCTATTTGTTTGAATTTTTTTTTGTAATTAAGTTATGAACAAGTACGTCTTTTGTATACCTTGAATGGTTGAACGCTTTCAGATACAACGGTTCAATGGCCTAGAATGCTTTTAGTACTGAAATTTCCCACGTTTGAATCTACCGGTAAATGTTATGGTGCATTGATGGCCAATCAATTAGTCTACGATACAAGTCATTTATATTCTCAGTTGTCAGTTACAAATAATTTTCGCACTTTTATAAAGCTATTGTCGGCTTCAATATACACAGTGACAAAATATCATCGACTGAAGAGTACAATCATCTTAAGACGAAGTATCATGTTATAACAAATTATTTATGTCTTCGCTTTTGCAATTTTTTTTCTTATAAACCGGAATTCATTTAAGTGATGTTCAGTATTCAGACAAGTTCTAATAGATGATGTTGAACAATTTTTTTATTTTCTAAAATAATGGTTCTTGCTATCATAGTTACAAAATCACTTCAAATTTTATGAGTTCCAAACACTTTTCCATGTTGATGCATATGGTTTACAACCTGTCATGGTGGTCAATTATTAGCCCACTCCAAGAACATACCCAACGATTGTATTTAATTAATCAAAACCAATTAGCCAATCACTTTATCGTTTGATTACGTAACTGAACCCCTAAGAAATGATATGATGAAGAGAAATATATACAATTCATAGACAAGTAATTGAACACCCACTTGCAAAATTTTGATGGATAGTTTCTAAGAAAATTCCTTTACCTTGTTTTCATTTACCAATCGTCATCAGTTATCGTCTAGGCACCAGTAATTTGTACTTCACTTTACCAACTATATGCAAAGAACAGTTCCTAAACTAACCTTGAACTAGTTTATTTAACGAAGAGGTAACAACCAAAATCTACAAACCCTATCCCTTATCCATTCAAGCATGCAAAGCTCTGCGCGTTTCCTCTATGGCAAATCCCTTCCTTCTCCCTTTCTCCCTGCAAGAAGATATGGCTTACTGGGATATCTTGATTCCTGAAGGGGCACTTGGTTGGAAGTTGTGGTGTCACAAAAAGCATTGGTATGTGGATGTCTTTAACAGACTGGCGTACATCGATTGGAGGTGCAACAATTTTCTAGATAGCGTTGTGGTCATGAACGATGAAATCGCTTCGGTTGTCTTCACGAATTGGTACCGGTACATGTGAACATGTGTGATGGAGAACAAGTTGGATGAATAGCTTGCATGGCACAGGGAGCACGTTATTAGGAACTTCAAGCACTAGGGAGTAGATTGGATCCTTGAAGCTGCTTCGAGAGGGTCGTTTAGAGTTAGATTTCCAACCTTCCATGAGCAGATCCTCATGCTCCTTCCTATTCGTGGATGTGGTGACGCCTTAGGTTCATTGATGGTCCGTGGTTCATTCCATTTTGAACTAGACTTGCCAAACTCCAATGTATTACCATTAGATAGGGTTGAGTTTTGTATTTTAATGAAGTTGTTTGATTATCTGGTATCTTTATCCACATTTTGCATATTGCTGATGCAAACTCATATCATTGTGTGTGGTTTATTTTTCAAATTTTAAAAAAAATTAGAGCCAAACACACACAAGATTGGGGTGCTAGTCTGCTACTAAGTGTTCATTCCATTAGAAAAACATTTGGGTACTACATGTGCACCAAATATGTAATATGATTTTAACTTACAACTTTCATACGGTTTGAAGAACCTATAAGTCATGGATTTGCGAATCACTTACCAAATGTTATAAGTGGAAAAAAATTATCAACAATTTTTGAATTGGACCAATTAACCACAAGTTCAGTACGATCTGACACCCAACCCTAGTTTGTGCACAACATCGGCTTGATATTTAAAGAGCCCTTTAAGTTGCTAACCTTATTATTGGAATTGCTCTTTCTTCACCAGTCCAGATAAAGTTCAATCTTCTATCCTCTTTCTAACCATCAGGCCCTTCCTCTTTTATTCCTCTAATCTTCCATTAATGGATGACTTGCACATGTTTATCCCCTAAGGGGCTTTTTCTTGGAAACTTGTTAGCTATGAGAAACTCTGGTACGCTGATGCGTTTAGGGATGAGTGATACGTGAATGTGAAAACTGAATCGTACCTCCTGTTGTTCTCTTCAACAACGACCATCTAGCCTGGGTCGTCTTCGGTTCTTGGTACCGGTACATGTGGATCTGCGTTAGGGAAGGGAGGCTGCAAGAATGGCTTGTGTGGCACATGGAGCACGTCCGGAGGAACTTCATGCATTGGGAGGTGGAATGGGTTCTCGCATCCGCTAAAAACGATGAGTGGTTTCGAGTGCGATTCCCATCTTTTCAAGAACAGATCCTCAATCTTCTTCCAGTATGATGGATCTGATGGTCATCAAGGTCAGAAGAAGTCAAGTTTTTGTCTTTTGTCATTCCATTAACAATATTGAAAATGCACTCAATTTTAGGTTTTCCTGTTCTTCAAGCAGTTTTAGATGTAATTAAAATTTGTGTGCTTCTATTTTGATTGTTCATACCCACCCCTTTTGCATTCCAAACATTCTGATTTCACACTTATGAAGTGGGATTGCTTGAAAGTTTTGAATAACCAATTTTGAATTTGTCATGCTGATTTTAGAGGATGCTGAAATTATCTTCTGATTTCAGAAGCATATTTAAGATTGTCATGCTAATTTATGATTCGGAACGACCTTCTTTATCATTGTTCTGCCTTGTGGATTTTGGCCTTATCATAAACGACTTTCTGTATGAAATGTAATTTTCCAGTTACAAGTAACGTTTGGTTGATTTTCAAAACTATAGTACTTTTTATCTTTGACTTACAACGCTATTTTGGATCCTCAAGAGTCACATAGTCTTGCTTTCCACACAAGTGTCGCGTTGTTCAGACCCACCTCTATTTAAACATAACAATATGTCCAAACCTAACCCATCGGCCTCCCTACTTTGTTTTGTCCTCCATTTTTTTTTCTAAACCTCATACTATACTTGTTAATAGATGGAGTGGGACAGTGAGACCGAGTGGCAACGAGTCTGATAACTCGCATTTTGTGCTAGTTATCCGACCCTAAATCATGCTTGACCTAGCATGTTCTGTGTAGTTTTACCTCTTGTTAGGGCCTAATTGTGGTTAATTTGATTAAATATTCATTTTACGGCTCATTCAAGTGCATTATTGTAGTTTTAGCTTATTTTCGGTAGTTTTAGTGTATTTTATGTATATTTTGCCTCTTTTACTTATGCAGGGTTTTTATTGTGATTTAAAGGTTATTAGGAGCACACGTAATGGCTGGAATTGGATGAACAATGAAGGGTCAAGGCAAGTCAATGAAGGTAAACAAGAGAAAATAGCAAGAACAGGAAGTTTAGGTGAAATTCCCAAATCTACCAAAATGACCTTTGAGAAGTAAATGAGGAATTTTACGAGCTTAATTTTGGGCCTTATGCAAAGTTGTAGAGGACATCTAGGGCTTTCCAACAAGTGGTGGCCCGTAATTTTACGAGCTCATTTGTCCCATCAAACGTTAGGTTAAACGCGGCGCATCTGCACAGACTCGTGAAAACCCTAATTTCGGTGTGCAGCTTTTACACCTGACAATGCGTGACACCACAACATTGGCTCTGGCACTGCAGTGCCAACGTTACTGTCAAAAATTATAAATTGACATGATTGGCTTCATTTTTATCATCCGCAGTGAGTGGGAGGAAAGGTTGTACGATTGGGGAGTTGACGTTGGGTATTGGGGGGCTCATTGGAGCCTCTCTTCCGCCCATTTTAAGCATCGTATGAGCCGATGATGAGTGGTGATAGCCTCAATTTATCATTTACTTGTACGCTTTTCAATTATGATTTTGCTTTTCATTTCTAGCATAGGTTCCTTCATGTAATCAGAATTACTCTTCGTCTA
>JAYMTA010004921.1:0-12047 GCA_036897625.1 Pelargonium cotyledonis
ATGATCCATAGTCCTTCACAATCTGTAAACAATCGGATTGAATTTCAGATACCCGCAAGTTCAGATTCAGATTATCAGCTCTCTGTACTAAAAGTAATGGTTAAGAGATGAAAAACTTGCCTTCAATATGCATTTGGCATTGTCAACTATGCACCTGACTCTGCAATCAGCTAACATGATTGCTTTATTGGAGGCAATTTCATTGATCTCTTTCTCACCCATCTTGGCAACAATATTTGGATCAAAACCAGAAAGTGCTTCTCTATTTAATTACCAATTTACCAATATTATGACAGGTTAATTGTGAAATTGATCAATATATATGAGGAGTTTGTGTAGAATCATGTGATTAATTACTATAAGAACTTACTTGAATAGCTCTCTTCTTTTTAAAATTTCTGTCCAATTATAATCCATCAGCATGCCACACAAAGCAAGCAACTCAAACAATTTACTGCAAATTACAAACATATATATACTATGTGTTATAAACTAGAGTTAAATATTTTTACCACACCTTCTGAATGGTTCAAAAGTATGAGTTTGAGCTCACACGCATATTTAGATTTCTGGATCGACAGAAAGTGTTGTTTACCCGGTCAAAATCGTCTTATGACACTTGTAAACACGTGAAATGATATTTTTGTTCTTCATTACACATATTAGAATAAAAAGTATTAGTCAAATGCTTTTGGGGTTTGGGCTAAACCAAACCTATTTGAAGAAAGTGCTCCATTATTATTATTATTTAAAAAAAAAATTAACTAGTGAGCTACACAATAAAGGGGTAGCTCTCCCCTTTAAACCCCACCCCACTCCACCCGACGCAATGAGATTTGAACTCACGACCTCACATATGGAGATGTGTGTTCTAGACCATTGCGACATCCCCTAGGGGATTATGACATTTCCTTTTTTAAAAAATAAATAACAACATCTTAATATTAAGTCAATATTTAGATTTCATTATAATAATAAATATTTAAATTGGAAGGATGTTAAAGTTGATTGTAGCTAATCGATTTTACTATATTATTAATGACACATGACACGACTTCAAGTGCCAGTCGTCGTCAGTTATTTGAGTTATTTAAGTTGAGAGGGAGGATTTTAGTGCCTTCAATTAATATTCAGGTTGTTGGAGAGGATTTCAGTGTCATCAGTTTGTTTATTCATGATGTTTTTGCCATTGTGACTTAATTTTATAGTGTCACCTTTTTGTTTACGAGTTAGTATATAACCGAGTGGCTCACGAGTCAGTTAAGTTTTCAATATCTTTGTCAGACTTGTCTAGGTAGATTAGTGTTCAAGCCCCCAATTTTATTTCTCCTTTGTTATCGTCTGATTCAAAATAAGACTAATATGGGCATCAATTGACTGAAATAACTTTATATCAGTTGCACTAATGAGGTGATGACACCTCATTTAAAATCATAGATCCGGACGGGTCGCTCCGCTCCCACAAATTCACTTGGGTGGATATAAGTGAAATTTAATGAGGTTGCATCATCTCATTAGCTTGGTTAAGTTGCAACTGATATAAAATTATATCAGTCAATTGATACATATTTTATTTTTAAAGTAATATAATGTTATATTTCGAGTTAAAGTAAAAATTATCACTCATACATATTTCAATGAATTATTGGACAAAAAATATCTTATTAACTATAAGTAATTTCATGATTTATAATAATTTGATTTCCAATTTATTCTAAACCGATATTTATACATTTCAAAAATATTAAAATATTCACATTGGAATGATGACAAAATCGCTTTTGGCTAACCGTTTTTGCTAAATGATTGATGACGCACTTCCCGACTAAATCAAATGTACTAACTGAATCATATGGAATTACAATATATAGTAAAAAATAATCACAAATCGACAAAATTATAAATTCATGATTCGGTACAAAAATCAACCATAATTGTTCCGACAAGGTGCACGAAAGGGACAGTGAACTTTTCAGTTTCAAAACATAGAAATTTGAGATTCACATAAATACATTCACAGTTATTTTGACACGGTGCACGAACGAGGCAATGAACTATTTCATTTCAAAACATAGGAGTTTGAGACTCACACAAACACAAACATTGTTACCCACCACAAGGGTCAAATATTAACCAAGGTTAGTTTCCCAACAAATTATAAATAAAGGGTTGGTTAGGGTTGAGAAAAATACTTTCAAGGAAAGAAAGGCCCATACTGTCCTATAATTTTTATTTTATTTTACTCATTTTTTGTGAGAAATTGCTCTTTGAGAGAGGGAGGCTTGGGTTGTGTGTGTCTAGGTTTTGAGAGGTCTTCATAGCAAAAGGTCCAAGCTTTGGGGATTTTTTTAGATTTGGGACAGAAAAGAGGGGCAAAATTGAAAAAACTGTGAGTGATTGAGGTCTGTCCATGGTGGCTTCTCTGATTCAAATTCATCAACCACACACTGTTGCTTTATAATTCAGGTAATTTTCGCTCTTTTGAATTCTGGGTTCAATACAAAATGCTGTTTCTTCACTCTCTGGTAGCTGATTTTAGGGTTCATTTTGAGTTTTCAGTTTAGGGTTTTTGATCGGGAATTTGTGTTCGTTTCAGCTGATTTAGAACTCGATACGCGTAGATCCACGAGTTGTTGTGCTTTTCTGATTCGGATTGTTCCTGTGCTTGCTGTGGTTTGTGAGTTTTTGTTTTCGTCTCGAGTAATTGCTAGTTCAGTGCCCATTTTTTAGGGATAAAGTTAGGGTTTTGTTTTGCCGTTCCTGTGTAGTGAAATTGATGAGTTTGAATAATGAAGTCTGTGATGATGTTTTGTTAACATGTTGTTCTTATTTTCAAGCTCGTTCGATTCGTTTAAATTTGTAGATTATTTGGTTTATATTTGTCTCTTACTAGGAATTGTTTTTTTTTGTGTCTTAAAAGGAAGATTTTGTTGTGAACTTTTGAGAAAAAAAAGCTTGAACCGTAGAGTCGAATTGTGTGGTGATTGAGTATCGGAGAATTTATTTTCCCTCTTTTGTAGCAAAGAGGGGACGGAGTCGAAGAGTGAAATGGAATGCAATAAGGATGAGGCCAATCGGGCTAAAGAGATTGCGGAGAGGAAGTTTATGGCGAAGGACATTGTGGGTGCGAAAAAGTTTGCTTTGAAAGCCCAGAATTTATACCCTGGGCTTGATGGCATTACTCACATGTTAGCGACACTCGATGTGTACATTTCTGCGGAGAACAAAGTGAACGGGGAAACTGATTGGTACGGGATACTCGGCGTGAATCCACAAGCTGATGACGAGGCAGTGAGGAAACAGTATAGGAAGCTGGCTCTTATGCTTCATCCCGATAAGAATAAGTCCGTAGGTGCTGAAGGGGCGTTCAAGTTTATTTCCGAGGCGTGGAGTGTGTTGTCCGATAAGTCCAGGAGAGGGGTGTATGACAAGAAGAACGGAAGAGGAGTCCAAAGAGTTCCAACTCCGAGTGGGTCAACATCTGTTCCTCCCCGTTCTAACGGGTCATACAACATCCCCAAAGCCGCAACTCAGAATGTGAAGTCTCAAAAAAATACCTCTCGGGCAACCCAGTCTACAACTCCGGCGCCGTCTTATAAGCCAAAACCAAATACCTTTTGGACTGTGTGCCATGGATGCAAGATGCAGTACGAGTATCTCAGGGTTTATCTCAATCACAATCTTTTGTGCCCCAATTGCCACCAACCGTTTCATGCCGTGGAAACGGCTCCACCTCCTTCGAGCAGTTCAAAACCGCCCATGTCGTGGAATTTTCCTCAGCAGCGTCAGAAATCCAATCAAGTGGGTAGTAAAAGCGCAAATCACCAAGGAAGGAATCACGCAGGATCGGGAGGGTATGATGGTTCACATTCGTATAACCAAAACCACTTCCAGTGGGGTCCATTCTCCGGAAACACAGGTGCCTCAACTGCTGCTCAAGCTGCAACTATGGTTCAGCAGGCGTACGAGAAGGTCAGGAGAGAGCGTGAAGAAGCCCAGGCGGCCACGAAAAGGGAGGAGGCTCTACGGAGAAAGCAAGCCTCTAAAAGGATGGCGAGTAATTCATCTGCGGGAAACTCTAGTTCCGCAAAGAGAAGAAAAGGAATGGACGCTGTTGCTACAAACCAAATGGGAGTAGGAACTGGAGTAGCAAGCTCGGCTAGTTTACCTGGATCTAAACTGGGCAATTTTGAAACAGTAAGGGTCAATGGAATCACCAAGCCTTACAGCACAAGGGACTTATCCCAGTTTGAAATTCAGAATCTGCTCATGGAAAAGGCGAGGAAAGAACTTCAGAAGAAACTAAATGATTGGAATTTAGCTGATGTGCCTAAAATACCAGGCAAAGATGAGGATGAAGGGAATCAGCAAGTGAACCAGAAAGGAGACAAAAAATCCGTAGTCAGTGATGTGCCTGATAAACACAAGTCTGGCGAATCTGTGGATGCAACCATCAAGTCTTCTCCTGGCCCTTTGAGTCCCGCTGATATTGATGCAGAAACCTTGGAATCAATGTCCATAAATGTTCCAGATCCAGATTTCCATGATTTTGACAAGGACCGAACCGAGAAGGCTTTTGAAGTAAACCAGGTTTGGTCTGCATATGATAATGACGATGGGATGCCTCGATATTATGCCATGATTCACCAGGTGATCTCTTTGAATCCATTCAAGATTAGAATCAGTTGGCTTAATTCGAAAACTAACAGTGAACTAGGTCCGCATAACTGGGTTGGCTCCGGTTTCTCAAAAACTTGTGGTGATTTCAGAATAGGCAAGCATGAGATCAATAGCTCGCTCAATTCTTTTTCACACAAGGTTAGATGGATAAGAGGTGCACGTGGGACCGTTGGTATTTATCCAAGAAAGGGCGATGTCTGGGCTATATATAGGAACTGGTCGCCTGACTGGAATGAGCTGACAGCAGATGAAGTGATACACAAATATGATATGGTAGAAGTACTCGAAGATTACAACGAAGAGCTGGGTGTTACTGTTACTCCCCTTGTAAAAGTTGCGGGCTTCAAGACAGTTTTTCACCGGCATTTGGACCCCCGAGAAGTCAGGAGGATTCCAAGAGAAGAAATGTTTCGATTTTCACATCATGTCCCTTCATACTTGCTTACAGGTCAGGAAGCTCCAAATGCCCCGAAAGGTTGCCGGGAGCTAGACCCAGCAGCTACTCCGCTTGAACTTCTTCAGGTAATAACTGATGTTAAGGAAGGCGAGATTATGGAGAACGAAGAAAAGACCAAGGAAGATGTTACAGTTAATGAAGTCGAAAAGGAAGATGATACTGTTAATGAAGTAGAAAAGGAAGATGATACAGTTAATGAAGTTGAAAAGGTCGATGATACTATTAATGAAGTAGAAAACGAAGATGATACTGTTAATGAAGTAGAAAAGGTCGATGATGACGAAATTGCAGATAATTATGAAGAAGGTAAGAAGGAAGACGAGGAGAACAGTAAGGATGCACAGGGAGCGGAACTTGTGAAGGATGCTATGGAAATTGAAGAAGATGAGAGAATTGAGCTTACCGAACAAGTGCTAGTTGGTTGATTTTTGGATTCTTTAGTCTGATGTGCATAGGATTCATTTAACTTGGTAAAATTGGGTCCAAACTGTTTCATCGATTTTGAGTTTGGCGTCTACATATACCATTGGACACTTCAATTTCACTCCAAGTCAGCATCGACCTCATAGCTCATAGTAGACCTAACCTCCCATTTATTGGCACCTTGATGAATTTTTACAAGGCAAACTTACATTTTTACCCGTTAAAGCAGCTCAGTCTTGGAAGCTCTCTTTAGTGCATTTCATGCCAGTTGAGCAGCTTCAAACGATCTGTAAGTACAACTCCTTATCAGTTGGAGTTTGTCTAGATGGTGTACCGATAAACTCTTTTTCCGTTCTTACATGTACTGTTGTTGATTATGATGAGAGATCGCATAGTGTAGATTATGAGCCGGTCTTTGTTTAAGCTTGAACCATGCTAGTGATATTCATTCTTCATATAGTTTGGTTGTAGTATTTAAATACCCAATATTTCAAATCATAAACAGTTTGATTGTTTTTTCTTATTCCTTGCATGATTTCTAATTTATTAGGATGCTGATGGAGGCGAGGGCAAGAGCAAAAAACGCAAGGCTCGAACCTCACTATACAAGGTACTGAGCTCAATATATCAAGAGTCTCACCTGTTTGTGCTGTTGATACATCCATTAAAGTTCAAGAACTGTCTCTCTTGTTTTGTCCTTGGAAAAGGTTTAGAATTAGCTCCTCCATTTTAGAATATTCAGGCTTGTGTGTTTCATGATTCATATTGTAGGCTAAAACCCAGATATCTATTTCTCTTTATCTATGATGGTTTTTCTTGCTGAACCACATTATACTCCAACAATGAGAAGGCTATGGTTCATTATTAAGCTATGTGTTGTGTTTCACAATGATCCTCTTAGTACCAATTTTGTGTAGAGCTGGCAAACCGTGTAAGCGTTCCGTATTCACATTGTGTGAATATGTGTTTTATGGGTCAACTCAAACACGACATACCAATGTGACATGTTTAATAATGTTGTGTCGGATTTGTCTAAACGAGAAATGGAGTGAATTGCAATTGATGTTAAGCTTCTATTTACACTCTCTTGTCTATAGAACTGTGGATGATGAAACAAACACAAAATGAAACAAATTGAATAATATTTGTTACATCAACACTACAAGAAAAACCATTATTTTGAAGAAGAAAAATTGTAAGAAAAGTTGGAAACTAATTTAAAAAAAAAAAAAAAAAGTTTTTGAATTGAGAGGAGAGCCACATCACATGGAAAAAGTCAGAATTCAAGCGTGCCGGCGTTGACGCGTTTATGGATAATAATATTGATTGGGTCACCAACCAACCAACAAACCACTCCTCAAATCCGATTCTAAGCTGTACCATCTTTCACGGAGACTTGGGAACTTGTTATGGTGGTCACTTTATTGGTTTTATGCAATGTTCTAAATTTATTTATGTTTTATTTAATGAATTTATTTACTTATGTTCGTTTTTTGTTTTGTTTACAAACTCAAGAAATTATATTAGTCCTATTGATGATAGGTGGAAAATTGAAACCTTCAACTTGGTTGCAAGTCAAATCTCAATGTTTTGTCTTTTTCCATTGGACTTACTCATAAAAATATGTTAGATAATTAAGAAAATGATAAATAAAATTGATAATTTGAATTTGATCTTACTTTGATTTGTATTTGTATAAATTTAAATTGCGTAAAATGAATTCAAATAACTTTAAATGAAGTCTCATAGTGTAAAATCTCACTTGTTACACTTAAATTTAAAAATTTTATTCAAAATTTGAATTATCCCGCCAAACAAAAATAAGTTTAAACTAAAATATCTTTCAGAAAATTTTTTAACTAAAATAAAATAATTCATGTAAACATAGTATTATAACACTTTTTTTTGTAACAAAACAAAACAAAACAAACAAAAAATCCTACAAAATAATAATAATATAAAAAATAAAAATAAAAACTTTCTTCAAACACTAGAATTGTTTAGGATTTGAGCATATTTATTGAGCCCATGATGAGACCCGTTTATTTGTTCGGATCCAAATAGTTGAAGCCCTCTCCAGCCTGTACTAAACCAATCAAAACCAGTACGCGTGTCCCACAGGACGTGGCGCAACCAATCAGAACGTCGGTTGTGACGCGTAGCTCGGTAGCTTTATCAATATATTCACCGATTTCTCGATTCATCCATATAAACAGAAAAGAGAGGCCTTCTCTCCAACTACAGACCAGAGATTTTTGCTTGCGAAGCGTCGAAGGAGAGAGAAAGAGAGAGACGTGCTCGTCGAACGGATCGAGAACTGAAACCGCCACATCTTCGTCGATTTCTTGCTCCAATCCGTTTCTTGTAATCATGGTACTTTCGTGTCCCTTTTAATTTTGTGATTTGTTTTTCCGAGTTGTTTCGATGGATCGATCGTGCTGCAAATGTTTTGCGCGAATGTTTTGTTTGGTTTCTGGGGTTGATTTTTGAATTAGGCTCGATTGGTAGTGGATTAGAAATCAGAGATTAGTTTAGATCCAGCGAGACTCATTTTGTGTCGAAAGGATTGTTAATCGAGTAGTGAAATCGCCTGCATTCCTTCCAATCCGTTTCTGTAGTCGTGTAACTTTCTTGGTCTTTTTTTCTTCTCTGTATTATCTGATTGTGATCTATAATTTATGTTTGTGTTTTTCATTGTTGTGAGGCTGTGGGTGTGTGTTTAGCTCCTATGGTTGATTTTTGAATTAGCTTTGAATGGTGGTGGATTAGGAGATAGACGTGAGGTTAGATCCAGTGAGATTGAGTCAAAATTGAACTCATTTTGTGACAAAAGATCGAAAATTTGTGATGAATATGTTAGGTTAGATCCAGTGATATTGAGTCAAAATTGAACTCATTTTGTAACAAGAGATGGTTAGTTTGTGATGAATTGATCATTTGCATACTCAATTTTGTGTAAAACTTTGAAATATAATTGGTGAATTTGAAGGAAGCAGTTGTATATGCGCAAGTGTTCGCATTATGAATAGAAATGAGGATAGAACCATTGAGTTGCTCCTATGATCTCCTAAGCATCACTAGGAGGTGAAATGGATGCTGTCATGTGAACCTTGGATTGGTGAATTTCAGTACATAGCTTGAGCATTTTGACTCCATGGTTTTTGAGTTTCTAGTTTGTGTTCTATTGGGTAAAGGTGATTTCACATGAACACCTAATAAGTTTATTATTAATTATGTTTCCCTTGAATCCGATGTGTTATGTAGTTATCTTTCTCTTTAATTGACAAAATTGCATTTGTCGGACTGTTTTGCAGACCACATCAAGGCGTCTTGCAGATAGGAAGGTGTACAAGTTCGAGAAGAACATCACCAAGAGAGGAGCTGTAGCCGAAACAACCACTAAAAAGGGAAAGGATTATCCCGTTGGCCCTGTTCTTCTCGGGTTCTTCATCTTTGTTGTCATTGGATCATGTAAGCCTCTTTCTGTTCCCTTATTATTCTCATATCTAGTTATGCAAATTGTACAACAATGAGACTCATCAGTTACATCTCGGCATGACAATGCATCCAAATGATACTCATGGGAAGAAGCATTTGGTTACACATACATATATATCTTGCATACCTGTTGTAGCTCCATTAGTCCAAAACTGAGTATCCCTTGAATTAGACTTTTCCACATATAACCACATGTGCTCGTGAAACTATAAAGATTCATACTCAATTGTGTATATCCAGTTTATTTTTGGACTTTGATCTCCTAGTTGCATTCCCTTTATTAGTTATGGCAAGAATCAAATGATTTGAAATTGCTTCTTTATGCTCATTCACATGACTGAACTGTTGTTCCTTTTCTGTCTTTTACAGCTCTATTTCAGATAATCAGGACAGCAACGACCGGCGGCATGGCATAACTGTAAACTGATATTGATCTCAGAGTGTTGGCAGCAGAAAGCTTCATGTTGTGCCATTTACCTTTTTGTTTTAGCTTGTAGTTGAACTGATGATAGCATTACATTTACTATTACTAGATTAGTGGATACCCATCCTGTGAAAGAATTCAAAATCTGAACAAAATGGCACCCAGTGCTCTGTTTTTTATTCCAAAAAAAATAAAGAGAGAGAAGATGCAGATGTGTGAGAGAGAGAAGAGGAAGGAGGCGGAGAGAGGTGAGAGAGAGTTAGGTTTAGTTTTTTTAAAAACAAAATTGCTAAGGGCTTGTTTGGCTTATAAAAGTTGGGGTATAACGGTCTTTTAGACCAAATTAACAGTAAAATTATTCTGTTAAGTGGCAAGTTTTACGTGATTAATTAAAATGAACTTTACTTCTACAAGACTAAGTGTTTTAAGTGATAAGTTCATATGGGCTATATGTAATTTACCTTTTCTCTTTTATAATGTTTTGTCGCACCTCCTTGCCGCCATGTTGAGCACCTCAGAGTGTGAGGTTTACTTCGCCGTAAAGGTAGCTTCTTTTTGGCGTGAAAGAGGGTTATTTGAAGAAGGAATAGCCTTTGCGGGGCTAGGGTTTTCATCGGCTTCATCGAAGGTCTTGATGATGCCTTTTTCGTCGTCAGACTCTATTTTCCCCTTTGTGGAGTTGGTTTCCCTTTCAAGCTGATTTGGCTATGGAAAGCCCTAATTAGCTCTTACTTCAGCTAATTTTGGGGTTTTCGAGTATTCTAACCCTTTTCCATTTCTGGGTTTTGATCTTTGAGGTCTTTGTTGTGGTTACTACTTCTCCGTTCTTCTCCCAAACTTGTGAGTATAATGGTAGCGGGTTTCCTTCTCCAAGCAATTTTGCTCGAGAATGTCTTTTCAATTTTGCTCGAGAATGTCTTTCTCTGTCGTTGTCGGTTAGATTTAGGGTTTTGGAGTGTCAAAATCTTGATTCGTTGGAGCTGTGTAGCCGTTCATTTTGGTCTCCTGACCCTTCGTTGTTTGATTGTTTTCAGGCGGGAGATGTCTCTCGTCGTCGTTTCTCAAAGGGTACCAACACGATGCCTCTAATCATTCAAGCAGCAAGGCAAAACCTGGAATTCCGAGATTTCCTTGCGCAGGAGCGTCAGCTGGGAAGGGTTGAGGGGAAGTGTGGTGCCTTTAGAGTTATTGTCAAAAAAAGGCGTCGCCCAAGATGATCTTATCGACTGGCACATGACTTCAGCTGCTCATCTAGCCTTGAGGAGTGATAGCTCGTATTTTATACGAGTTATCTATCCCTAAATTATGCTATTTTAGAGTATAAATCCAATGGTTTAGCAAGTTTTCACAAACTTTATGTGCATTTGACTAATGACTTCATTATGGACATATGTGTGTGATTTTAGTCAATAAAGTTGGATTATTGCGTCCATTTGTGCTAATTGCGTATTTGTGGCACATATGATGTTGGTACGTGTGTTTAGTGTTGTCATTTTAGGTCATTAAAATACCACATTAGGCCATGGAAGGGAGCAAAGCGGTTCGTGCAAAGTTTTGTGTCAAACGAGATTTTTTGTGAAATTTGCCATTCTGGACATAATGACCCCTGGAGTGTAATTTGGGTATTTCACTATCTAAAACAGCCCAGATCAAGTTGAAGTATTCATAAAAGTTGTAGAAGACTTCCCAAGCTTTGCAACAAGTGCTTGCACGAATTTTTCCAAGGTAGTTTGAATGCTGAAACGTGAGCTCGAATGTGACACTCAGCGCAAATGAACAGCGTATAATTTGGCTTATTGTTGCTGCAGCAAAATGAAGTTTAAGTGAAGCATGCCTAGGCAGGCTCTTATGGTTACTTAGGCATGTCGGCTATTTCAGCATTAGGTCATCTTTTACATCAGATTTTGGAGGGGCTTAGAAATAGAACTGACGGCTACAGAGAGAAGAGAAGGGAGGAGAAAAAGAAAATACAGAAGAACGGATTGACAACCCAGATCATCTGAATCTTATTGAGACGATTTGTGTAATCTCTTTCTCATTTGATACTTTGATATTGGATTGTGTATGATTCAGATTAGATTTTTGATCATGATACTCTCAATGTTATCTGGTATTACTTTTGTTGATCATTGCTTGTCTATGAGTATGATCGACTAAGTTTTTAGTGTATGGAAGTGATTTGGATATTGATGGATTGTATTTATCTTATATGAGATTTATGGAATGAGTTTACAATTTCAATTGTTCCTATGCTTTGAAAATCTTAATGCTTGTGAATTGTGTGACAATGTTTGGATCATGACAATTATATACTTTCGCACCGAGACATAGGGTTGAGTATATAGAACAAACCTTAGGTTAGTAGGTACCTTTGGCACAGTAGTATGCCCTTCGGACCTCTAAGCCTTAAGGCGTGTTTAATGCTAAGGTGTAGGCGAGCCCTTTGTCAGTAGTATGCTATGGGACACTTACATCCTAAGTCTCGGCTTACCCTCGACAGAGGAACCTAGTAGTTTGTTGGCCAGGTAGCAATTGATTTGTTAAACTTGCTTCATAAACTCAGTT